>JAULJZ010065643.1:0-13315 GCA_032270985.1 Heliamphora pulchella | reverse complement strand
ACAGTAGAATGGTGTAGCAGAAAGAAGGAATAGGACTCTTATGGAGATGGTAAGGTCAATGATGAGTTATTCAGGTTACCAGATTCAATTTGGGGACTCGCTTTAGAGACAGCGGCTTATATTGTAATGATTCGGACCCTAGTTAATTTTGGAATTTTTGTTAACATATATATATATGTGATGTCTCGTGGAAATATTTGGGAATATAAATCATGCGCGAATGTTTATATTTTTGAGCTTGTATGGTTATATGGTTCAGTTGTTGCCTTAATGATGATGGAAATTGTAGTTCAAGATTGACCGCTCGAGCAGGTCTTGACCGCTCGAGCGGTGGGGTGGCAAAGAGTTTTCTAGAGGGTGACCGCTCGAGTGGTGTCCGCTCGAGCGGACTGTCGCGGATCTATTTTTTTTAAAAGGTCGCGCGGACCCCTTTTCTTTCATTCTTTTTATTCCTCTCTCTCTCTAAAGCAAGGGTGAAGGTTAGGGTTTAGGTTTGAGAGCTTATAGAGATTTGTTTAGCCTCTTTGGGGTGAGTTTCTTGCGTTCCTCTCGGCGATTCAACCATTGAAGAGCCGATTTTGGTCTTGGAAGACGATATTGTCACCACGTGGTTAGAGATCATCGTGATTGGAGCTCGTGTGAAGTTATTTCTCGTGGATCTAGCTTTCAAAAGGTAGGATCTAAGACTTTCCTTGAATAATTTGTTATATGTGTCGTATTTCCCGGTTAATGAACTTAAAGGCATGAAATTTGGGTTTTCAAATCCTAAACAAAATTTGGGATGATGGGGGTTAAATCATGGATCTATGGGGGTTGTAACATGTTTTTATCTTAACGTTGTTGATTCATACAATTGAATTGAGAAATGAGATATTAGGGCTTGGATTTGGGCTAAAACTATGACAACTGGGGGTTTTGGGTTTAAAGAGTTGGTGTGATGAAATTGAAGTGATTTAGAGTGAATTTGGAAGCTATTACAGCCTATTGTGACTTGATTTCATAAAATCATGTGATGTATGTTGGTGTTAATCTAGAACGTGGATTTTGTTGAGTAAAACTAACGAATGTGTAAATGTGAAGCGATATGACGATTATTACGGGTTTAAGCCCCAAATAATGGGTGTATGAATAGAGGAATTATGTGATCAAATGAATTTGGTGAGAGGAACCACTTGGGTCGGACTCACGTGTGTGTGTTGTGTCGTGATATATGTATATAAAAATGGCCGATTTGGGATCCAAGGGATCATTTAAGGTTGGGCACGAGTTGCTCCACGGTGAAAGATCGAGAAACTGCGCAGATTGAGTTCTCTGCCCACCGACTAGTGAATTGGGAAAGGACGTTTGTCGTGTCGGGATATAGAACGTCTCGTTACTCCATGGGGCCTGTGTGGCCAAGTTGATTATAACGTTACGCGGGTCTATACGCTCGTCCAGCGTCAACACCTATGTTTGTTAACCACAAGTTGGTGAAATACAAGAAATGTCAACTGTGTGTGTAGGCATGTGTTATAACTTATTGGGTTAATAAAACTATAATTTGAGAATTGAGAACGTTAAATGTGTTGGGTTGATCGAGAATGGTAAGAAGGCTAAATTCCCAAAAATTAAGGGGTCTAATATGACAACTCGTTTTGTACATACCCGGTTATGCATGGAAAATTTGCTTTGGAATGAAAGATATAAATTTGATTAAATTTATGTGTATATCCTGCATAACCATCTTCGCATGTCATGTATATATTGAATGCTAGTCTTGTTCCTACGAGTTTCGGCTCATGTTATTCAACAACCTTTCAGGTGATAGCGGAAAGAAGGCCTTGGAGTAGTACCTGTGGCCGGTAGCACTTTTTGGAGAATTGATAGAATTACATTTCTTTAAATAGTTGATTTTTTAGAAACAAAAGTGTAAAGATGTAATTCCTTCTTTGGACCATTGAAATGTTGTAATTATAGATTGGAATACGGTTGTTGTAAAACTCTAAGGTCATATGCTCATGTAATGAATGCATGCGAGGACGTTTTTGTTTCGGTTAAGTTGGGTGTTTAATTTCCAATGAATGATTTTAGTATCAATGTTTAGTTTATGAGGAATCGCTTTAGTTTTATTTTCTCTAGACAGGTTTAATAAAACTAATCATTTGAATCTTATTTCCAAATATAGATGTTTTTCATAGTTTTTGGGCAAAACTCTCGGGTGTGTCACAGCTCGAGCGGTGAGGTGTCCGCTCGAGCGGTCTCCGCTGGGTTTCAACGTCAAAATTGTTTTAAATCAAGTTCCTCACAAATGTATTTTATAGCATATGGGTTATTTAAAGGTATAATTTTCAAGGAAAGGGCTCTCACACATGTTGGGTTTCATATATATATATATTCGAATTATATTAAAACAGGTCTGAGGCGTTACAAATGGTATCAGAGCATTAAGTTCTAATACCTAGGAACTGTGGGGTTGGTTGATCAATTATGTGAGAGTTTGTATTGATGTGTGACATTCATGACTTGGTCTGCTAGCATGAAGCATCTTGAGTATAATTTGGCATTTGCATGCTATGCGGTGCTTGGGTATGGAGGTTGGACTTTTAGGATGACATGTTTGGCCCTTGGGCGGCCGATCGACTGGTTTGGGGTTCGAGTTAGAAAGGCATTTGGCTGACGTCCATTCTAACTAGAAATCTGAACGAGTTAGCCGGATTGATGTGTCATTCCTATTAGTCTCCCTCGCTATGTGTTGCATAAGGTGTATTAATATGATGATTATGGTGAAGTGATGTCTTGTTGAAGAGCGATATCATTTGTGAGAGATGTGTTTTCATGGGCTTGTGTTGACATCTCCCCTTATTCTTTCTTATTCATAGAGAGATGATGCCGAGACGTGGTAGGGGCCGAGGTCGAGGCCAAGGTCATGTGTTTGCCCAAGTTTCGAAAGAAGGGGATGTTCATGCCCCGTAGGAACAAATGAGCGGTGTTGATGTTGTTCAGGAAATGCTTGCTACAATGGGGGCAATGGCCGAGGCGACTAGGGCTGGAGTGAGGGCTCCATAGCCAAGGGCCTCTGTAGCAATGAGAGAATTTCGGCAGTTGGATCCTCCAACTTTCTCTAGGGAGCCGGACCCTAAAGTTGCTACTGAGTGGTAGGAGGTAACAATGACGATCTTGGATACCTTAGAGATTGGGGAAGATGAGTTACGCATCAGGCTGGCAGCGTTCCAACTTCGAGAAGATGCCAGAGAGTGGTGGAAGTTTGCTAAGACCACTGCAGATGGCATGTGGATAGCCTTTACCAAAGTCTTTTTGGAAAAGTATTTTCCAGGTTCTGCACGAGATGTGTATCGAGAGGAGGTCCTTTCTCTTGTTCAAGGGAATCTTACCTTAAGTTCGCAAACTTGTCGCGGTTCACACCCGAAATGGTGTCAACGGAGGAGCTGCGTACCAAGAGGTTTAAAAAAGGTTTTCGAGCTTCGATCAAGGACAGAATTGCAGTGTTGGGTTTTTGAGTTTACACTGAGGTTGTGGAAGGCGCAATCCAAGTAGAGAATGCAATGGCAGAGAGCCGCAAGATAAGGGAGAGTAAGTCGCATCAAAGGATTTCCAGTGTTCAGTCTGAAGGACGTCAAGTGAAGAGGTAGAAATCAGTCGAATCGAGTTCTTATCCCACGGGATAGCAGTTTCAGCCACGGTCAGGACCTGTACCGTCTATTGGTTCTTCTGGACGTTCTGAGCATCGAGAGTTAGTATGCTTTGCATGCAGACAGTCGGGACACTGGGCAAAGGATTGTCAACACAGAGGACAGCAGTAATAATAGCAGAATCAGGCTTAGGGGAAGACCCCACATTCATGTTTTCAGTGTGGCCAGATAGGTCACATCCGACAAGATTTCCCTCAGGGAGGGAATGCTCAGGGTACTACTGGAGCACATCGGGTACAGTCATCGTAGGGACGACAGGGTCGTGGCCAGTCACAGCAACAGTCGGGGGCACAATTAGTGAGAACAGTAGGAAGAGCTACCTCAGCCTAGTCAGAGAGGTAGCCAGGAGCCAGGAGCAGTGGGGGACAGAATCAGGGAAACCAGGGGCGAGTGTATGCTTTTGTGGAGCCCAGTACATCGGTGGCACCTGCTGTACCAGATACCGTAGCTAGTCCCTCAGTCATACGAGGAACCTTTCTAGTGTACCATTCTTGGTTCAATGGTCTTGTCGACACCAGAGCATCACATTCTTTCATTTCATTTGCATTTGCATCTGCACTGGGGTTAGAGGTAGATGTATTGGATAAGGCCTTGTACATAGAGACATCGTTGGGCGAGGTTACCGTGTTGAGGCGCGTCTGTAGAGATTATGAGATGGAGGTTGCCGACCATCGTTTGATATTCGATTTTATTGTGATCGATATGTTATCGTTCGATATTATTTTAGGAATGGATTGGTTAACGACCTTTTGAGCCTACATTGATTGTGACCTACGACGGGTGTTTGTTTGCACTCCAGAGGGGGATTCTTTTTATTTTGTGGGTGACCAGGACAGTGGTTTAGCACCTAGACCTCTTGGATCACGAGGCCGTGATAGCCTTAGCCTCCTTTTCTCTACCCTATCTGTAGGTGAGACTGGTTCCACTCGAGGAGAACTTCCTCCCGTTGTCTGTGAGTTTCCAAACATGTTTCTGAGCAAGTTGTTTGAGCTTCCACCACAACGAGAGATTGAGTTTTCCATAGATCTTATCCCGGGGACTACCCCCATTTCTATGCCTTCATATTATTTTGCACCAGCTGAGTTAGTAGAGTTGAAAGTGCAGGTTCAAGAGTTGTTGGATAGAGGGTTCATCCACCCTAGTGTGTCTCCGTAAGGAGCCCTAGCACTGTTGGCGAAGAAGAAAGATGGGTCATTACGTCTTTGTATAGATTATCGTAAGTTGAACCAAGTGACCGTTAAAAAAAAATACCCTATGCCGCGTATCGATGATTTGTTTGATCAACTGAGAGGTTCTTGTTGTTTCTCGAAGATCGACTTGAGGCTGGGTTACCATCAATTGCGGGTTAGAGAGGAAGACATTCCCAAGACAGCTTTTCGTACGCGTTATGCGCATTTTGAAGTTCTAGTCATGCCATTCGGGTTGACCAATGCACCAGCAACGCTTATGAACCTTATGAACCCCATCTTTCACCCTTATCTTGATCAATTTGTGGTGGTATTCGTGGACGACATTTTGATCTACTCCCCATCGGAACAAGAACATGAGGAACATCTTCGAATCGCCTTACGGTTATTATGAAAACATCGATTATATGCTAAGTATGACAAATGTGAATTTTGGTTGTCAGAAGTAAAGTTTCTAGGGCATGTAGTTTCAAGGGATGGAGTGGCAGTGGATTCATCCAAGATTAAGGCGGTAATGGAGTGGGAAAGACCAAAAAGTGTATTTAAGATTCGGAGCTTCTTGGGATTGGCAGGATATTACCGACGATTTGTGAAAGATTTCTCTAGGCTTGTAGCGCCTCTGACACGTCTTACGCAGAAGGGAATCAAGTTTGTATGGAACAATAGTTATGAGCTCGCCTTCTCGGCATTGAAGACGCTACTAACAAGTACACCCATTCTGACTATTCCGGAGAGAGGACTCGATTATACCATTTATTGCGATGCGCCGCATGAGGGACTGGGTTGCGTGTTGATGCAATTAGATAAGGTGGTGGCCTATGGATCGAGACAACTGAAAGTTCACGAGATGAATTACCCTACGCATGACTTGGAGCTCGCAGTAGTGGTCTTTGCCCTTAAGATCTGGAGACATCACCTATATGGGGAGCGCTTCGAAGTGTTCTCGGATCATAAAAGCTTGAAATATTTGTTCTCACAGAAGGATCTAAATTTGCGTCAGAGGAGATGGATGGAGTTCTTAGGAGATTATGACTTTGACCTCCAGTATCACCCGGGCAAGGCGAATGTAGTAGCCGACGCCCTTAGTAAAAAATCCTTGAGTATGTTAGTAAGGATAGCAGTTAGTGAGTGGAATATGATAGGAGAAGTCGGAGAGTATGATCTTCGTTTAGGGAAGTTTGATGAGTGTGTTGTTCGGTTTACAGTGATTTCTCAACCTACCCTTATTCATCGCATTATTGAGGCACAACATTCGGACATTGAGAGTTTGATGTTTCGGGAACGAGTTTTGAATGGCAAAGATGCCAAGGAGTGGACTATCCATCCCGATCAAAGCCTGAGATTTACAGGAAGGATCTTTGTACCGAAAACATGTCGGGAAGACATGCTTCGCAAGTTTCACCATTCACGCCTGGCGGTGCATCCAGGTGGCACAAAAATGTATCATGATATACGTAGGTAATTTTGGTGGTAGGGTATGCAGAAAGACATCGCGCTTTTCGTTTCACGTTGTTTCACATGTCAACAGGTGAAAGCCGAGCACCAGAAACCAGCGGGTCAGTTGCAACCTTTACCAGTGTCAGAGTGGAAATGGAAAAATATCGCTATGGATTTTGTCTCAGGTCTTCCGAGATCGCCGAAAGGGCATGATGCCAAATGGGTTGTGGTGGACAGACTAACTAAGTCGGCACATTTCTTACCAATCCGCATGACGAACTCGGTTGATAAACTCAGTAAGCTCTACATACGCGAGATTGTTAGACTCCACTGGGTACCGGTTTCTATCATTTCTGATCGAGACCCTCATTTTACATCACATTTTTGGCAAAGTTTGCAGTTGGCTATGGGAACGAGCCTACTTCTTAGTACCTCTTTTCACCCCCAGACGGATGTCTAGTCGGAACGCACCATTCGAATACTCGAAGATATGTTGCGGGCGTGTGTTTTGGATTTTCGTGGGTCATGGGAGGACCACCTATCGTTAGTAGAGTTCGCTTACAATAATAGTTACCAGTCGAGCATTGGTATGGCACCTTACGAGGCATTGTACGGTAGACCTTGCAGATCACCAGTGTGTTGGACCGACGTTGGTGAAACGGCCACGTTAGGGCCCGAGCTTGTACGTGAGACCACAAAAAAGATCAGCATGATCCGTAACGTTTAATAATCGCTCAAAGCTGTCAGAAAAGTTATGTAGATAGAAGAAGAAGACCGTTAGCATTCAAAGTGGGAGATCACATATTCTTGAAAGTTTCACCGAGAAAGGGTTTAATGAGGTTTGGTGAGAGTGAGAAATTATCACCGCGTTTCATCGGTCCGCTTGAAATTCTTGATAGAGTCGTGGAAGTGGCCTACCGTTTAGCCTTACCACCGCAGTTGGCCTCAGTGCACAACGTTTTTCACGTGTCCATGCTGCGCAAGTATGAGCCGGACCGGTCCCATGTCTTGGATTGGATGGAGTTGAGGGTTGACGATGATGTTAACTACGAGGAAAAACCGGTAAGAATCCTTGACTCCAAGGAACAAGTTTTACGGGGGAGACCATTCAGTATGTAAAGGTGTTATGGCTTCATCATGGCATTAAGGAAGTTACGTGGGAACAAGAATCGGAAGATCGTAGAAATTACCCCGAGTTGTTTGGTTCATGATGTGTGCGTAATTTCGAGAACGAAATCTCCTAAGTGGGGGAGATTGTAACAATTCGGGCCCTAGTTAATTTTGGAAATTTAATTAACGTATATATGTGATGTCTCGTGGAAATGTTTGGGAATATAAATCATGCACGAAAGTTTATCTTTTTGAGCCTGTATGTGTTCGTAGTGATGGTTAAAGGTGGAATTATGCAGAAAAATGCGATTGGGTGATGTTGTATGGTTATATGGTTCAGTTGTAGCCTTAATGAAGATGGAAATCACAGTTCAAGATTGATCGCACAAGCGGGGTCCTGACTGCTCGAGCGGTGGGGTGGTAGAGAGTTTTCTGGAGGGTGACCGCTCGAGTGGTGGGGGTCCGCTCGAGCGGACTGTCGCGGATCTATTTTTCTTAAAAGGTCGCGTGGACCCCTTTTCTTTCATTCTTTTCATTCCTCTCTGTCACAGCCCAAACATCTGGGTCACGCGAAAGCCCACTAAAACACCCATTTAAGAAAAATAGGTTTCACTGTTGATAATCAAAATACAACATTTGGATAAATAATTTTCCAAGTTCAACTCTCATAAACAGAAAACATGCATTCTCATACATGAATAAACATATCGCCAAAAGGCGTACAAAACCAGCCTAAACAGGCGTCACATGTGTAAGTACATGTTTTAAAAAGAAAAAATTACAGCAAGTCTTCCATCACCTCTGCACTAGGTCAACGTGCTCACATGAAAAAGGTTTTACAGCAAAAACAAATACCACACTGTGAGCCGAAACCCAATAGAAAAATAGATTGTAAACTATAATACAGGTCATGCAATTATATGGTGGGAGCTAACTCGACCACAAAAGCTCAAAACAGGTTTTCCTATCAAAAACTATTAGTTTTCCATCCTTGAAACTATGCATATAACCTGACAGATATCATGCCACAGTTAAGGAAAAGAAGTAAATATAGCATTCTCCACTCGGGACACGCAGCCGAGGAGACACGATAAAATACAATCCTATGTACTGACATTGTCAACTCAAGACAAAGGCAACAACTATAGACTCTCGTCCATTACCCTAAGCCGATAGGCTTGGTAATGACAAATTCTATACGGAGTTACAGCAACATAACTGCTCAATTTACGGGTCAAGCCCGAGGGTCTAGAGCACCCACTAACCACTCAATTTACAGGTTTCAACTCGAAGGTACAGAGCACCTACTGCTTAATTTACGGGACCTGAGCCCGAGGGTACAAAGCACCTAACACTCAATTTACGGGGACTAATCCGAAGGTACAGAGCACCTACGCTGCGCACGTTTTTGGACTTACACCGAAGAGCAATGGAAGCCCAACTCAACCAAATCCACTGCCGCGATACATCTATAGATAAACATTTCAAAATCAACCCACAAAATAGATATACAATACATGTATATAAAAGATATCCCATCCATGAACCATGGAGATCAAACAACATATGTAAAAACATATATTCATCCAAAACGTTTTAGAAGTTGAGACTCAACCCCGAGGGCTAGCTCTAAACCTTCAACAAACACGTTTTTCCAAAACTCCATTTTCAAACCATTCTTTTGAAACCCTCCGGTAACCCTTTTTGAAACCATATATTCTCATAAAAATCTCAGATATACATCGCACGAGGAAAGCTTGAACCAAAACACATCATTTTCCAAAATAGCCCGGTTCAGTTGACTGGACTCACCCTCTAGTCAACTGAAAAACACACTGGAAAAGAGAACCAAAACATAAGCCATTTCAGTCGACTGACCTCCCAGGTCCAGTCGACTGAACCTCTAACATGATGATCCAGTTGACTGAACTCATAGGTTTAGGCGACTGAACCAGCCCAGATCACATTTTTGAGCTACGATTTTGGTTTCCAAATCTTAGATCAAGCCTCAAAAACACCCATTTTGATACCTAGGAGCATACCCGAGGTCAAGGCTATCAGAAAACCTCGAAAGGAACATCCCTCTCTCGATTTCTTTTTAACCGAACGGCAAATAATAGTTTTAACCCAAAACTAGATTTGAAACATAAATCACTTTTTATGCATTTTTAAATGTAGAAACACGTAGGATTACATGTAGTATCCTCTAATAGTTATATAGTCTAGGATCCTACCTCGATGAGTTCAAAACTCAACATTTCGATCCACGTGCAAAATCGAGCTTTGTCAGAATGAAATTCTGACTGGATGGTTGCGTAGACCACGATGCCGATACTACGGATCAGTAGTTGGTTTATCAAAAATCAAGCCCCGGGCCCCCGAGAAGTTAGAGAGAAGGCTGAGAGAAAACTAGAGGAAACTTAGAAGTTAAGTTTTCAAAATATCTTTTAGAAAATATCTAAGTCCTGATATTTATAGGCCTCTAAAATATCTTTTTTTTTGAATTTTCAAAATTCGCACGGCAACTCCCAACAATCCCGGGAACCCACCCCGCATGCTCAGATAAATTTAAATATGCATCAAAACGAGTAAATCATACATCTTTGAAATATATATGCAAAACACATCATATATAAACATAAATCTCATAAAGAGACGGGTCCGGGTCTCACAACTCTCTTCCCTTAAGGAATTTTGCCCTCTGAAATTCGCTACAAGGTCACAAAGGAAAAAGCTCCGGGTATCTAGCACGCATCTCAGACTCCAGCTCCCATGTAGCCTCTTCAACCCCGTTATGAAGCCATAAGACCTTGACATAGGCAATGGTTCTGCCCCGCAACACTTGCTCCTTCGTGTCAAGAATCTTCATCGGGAGCTCCTCATAAGTGGCATCCTCATCCACCCTCAGCTCAGTCCAATCTAACACATGTGAAGAATCAGGCTCGTACCTCCGAAGCATAGAAAAGTGAAACACGTTATGCACAGATGCTAACTAAGGTGGCAAAGCTAAATGGTAAGCAACCTCCCCGACCTTGTCAAGGATCTCAAAAGGCCCAATGAAGCGCAGTGATAGCTTTCCGCTACGACCAAACCTCATCAAACCTCTATGTGGTGAGACCTTTAGGAACACATGATCCCCCACTACAAACTCCAAAGGTCGTCTCCTCTGATCTGCATAGCTCTTCTGGCGGCTCTGCGCTGTCAGTTGGCGTTGGCAAATCACAGCAATCTTCTCATCGTCTCTCTCACCATGTCTGGTCCCAAGACTGTGGTCTCCCCCACATCTGTCCAGTACACTGGCGATCTACAAGGTCTATCATACAAAGCCTCATACGGTGCCATCCCAATGCTGAACTGATAGCTGTTGTTGTATGCAAACTCTGCTAACGGTAGATGATCCTCCCACGAACCTCTGAAGTCAAGGACACAAGCCCTCAGCATATCCTCCAGAATCTGTATGGTCCTCTCAGACTGACCATCCGTCATGGGGTGAAAAGCAGTACTGAACATCAAGTTCGTCCCTAAAGCCTCCTAAAGACTCTGCGAAAAGCGCGATGTGAAACGCGGGTCTTGGTCAGAAACAATAGATACTGGCACTCCATGCAACCGGACTATCTCCCTAACATACAAGCCACTTAGTCGTTCCACCGAATCCCTCACTCGAATGGGGAGAAGGTGTGTAGACTTCGTCAACCTATCAACCACAACGCATATGGCGTCGTGTCCCCTAGGTGATCGAGGAAGTCCTGACACAAAGTCCATCGTGACGTGCTCCCACTTCCACTCTGATATAGGCAACGACTGTAGCAATCCTGCAGATTTTTGGTGTTCCGCCTTTACCTGTTGACAGGTGAGGCATCGGGAAACAAACTAGATCACATCTCGCTTCATTCCTATCCAATAGAACTGACAACGTAAGTCATGGTACATCTTCGTGCCTCCAGGATGCACTGCAAGACGTGAATGATGACGCTCATGTAAAAGATTGGCTCGGCATGACTCGGGCACAAACAACCTCCCGGCTAATCTCAGGCTCTGGTCTGAACCCACAACCCATCCTACTGTATCCTCTCCACTAGCAACACGGTGTCGTATCATCTGACCCTCCTGATCCGTCAGCTGGACCTCTAACACTCGTGCAATCAATGCTAGTCGTGCAACTACTGAAAACAAAGTGGCACCCGTCACTGCCTCCTTGAGACACAAATCAAACTCTCCAATCGCTCCAAGCATGTCCCACTCACGTATAGCCACAGAAGCTAACGACCCGTGAGATTTCCTACTGAGCGCGTCTGCTACAACATTGGCCTTCCCTGGATGGTACTGTAAGTCAAAATCATAATCCTCCAACAACTCCATCCATCGTCGTTGGCGCAAGTTCTGGTCCTTCTGCGAAAATAAGTATTTTAAGCTCTTGTGATCAGAAAAAACCTCGAAATGCTCACCATAAAGATAGTGACGCCATGTCTTCAAGGAAAAAACCGCGGCTGTCAACTCTAAATCATGTGTTGGGTAGTTCCTCTCGTGCGTCTTCAACTGCCCTCAACCAAAGGCTACAACTTTACCACCTTGCATCAAAACACATCCCAAACCATCGTGTGATGCATCACAGTACACCGTATATCCTAATCCTCGCTCTAGAATGATCAACACTAGCGGGCTAGTCAACCTCATCTTCAGCTCCTGGAATGCTGACTCACAGGGCTCACTCCAAACAAATACAACTCCCTTCTGCTTCAGACGCATCATCGGCGCCCAAAAAATTACGAATCTCAAAGACACTCTTCGGTTGCTCCCAACCTGTCACAGCATCTGTTTTGACGAATCCACTGATACCTCGTCTGGCGACACAACGTGTCCTAAAAACCTCACCTCGGACATCCAGAATTTGCACTTCTCGAACTTCGCGTACAAGCGATGCTCTCTCAAAGTTCGTAGCATGATCCACAGGTGGTCCTCGTGTGCCTCCCTAATGGGTGAATATATAAGAATATCATCCACGAACAACACTACAAAACTGTCCAGATAAGGGTGGAAGATCCAGTTCATCAAACTCATGAACGTAGCAGGAGCGTTCGTCAGACCAAATGGCATAACCAGAAACTCGTAGTGACCATTGCGAGTCCGAAAAGCAGTCTTCGCTATGTCCTCGTTCCTAATCCTCAGCTGGTGGTATCCTGATCTCAAATCTATCTTTCAAAAGCAGCTCGAACCCTTCAGCTGATCAAACAAATCATCTATCCTTGGCATCGGATACTTGTACTTCACTGTTTCCTGATTCAGCTTCTGGTAGTCGATACAAAAATGCAAGGATCCATCCTTTTTCTTTACAAAAAGAGCAGGAGCTCCCCACGGCAAAGTACTTGGACGTATAAACCCCTTATCTAGAAACTCCTGCAGCTGTACCTTGAGTTCACGCAACTCAGCGGGAGCAAAACGATAAGATGGTATAGATATGGGAGTAGCTCTGGGGACTAGATCAATAGAGAACTCTACCTCCCGGCTCGGCGGCAACTCAAATAGATCATCAGGAAAGACATCAGGATAGTCGCACACCACCGAAGGTAACTCTTCCCGAACTCTAACCTCCTCATCCAACATGAGAGTTGAGAAAAGGAGACCCAGGTTGCCCTGGTTCCGCACATCATTGGGTAAAGACATCAAACCCTCATCCTGGTCTCCCACTAAACAAAAACAATCTCCCGTCGGTGTACAAATCATCACCCTCCGTCGATCGCAATCTGTTAGATCTAGGCAACCCAAGAGGGGGGTGAATTAGGTCTTTTCTATTTTAAAGGAATTTTAAAACCTTTTTAGAAATCTTTTAATATTGCAATAAGGAAAGGTATGCAAGAATATAATCAATGCAACTATTAAAAGATGAGGGATAGA
>JAULJZ010065632.1:0-13316 GCA_032270985.1 Heliamphora pulchella | reverse complement strand
GGGTTGTGCTTGGTGTTTACTTTAGTCAAGTTGAACAATTGATCTTCCAAAAGCCTAACATGGTGAGCTAATTTGTCTTTCAAAACCTTCTCTAGCAGAGAGTTAAGCAGAGCTGTGATCTGTTTAAGCATACAACTCAATCTTCCATTAGAGAACTTATTTTTCACGGAGCTCCTCGTCAATCTTGTAACTCAGAAATTGAGCAAGTATTTTTGTGAAAATGATTTGAGCATCAATTAAAACCATAATTGGAAGAAAGCAAATTCTCTTGTGCGCTCTTTGTTTCTATTTTCTTCTTTCAGTTTTTTTAATTTTTTTATAAAAATTATCTATGGCCGTAATACAAAATTCAAAACATGTTCTTTAAAACCCATAATTAAAGTTGATTTAAGTCCTCTACAGAGGCAGATTGAGAGGGGACGCGACCCCCAATCTTTTCAAAATTTATTATTCTTATACATTGGTAATGCTTAACATTATTGAAACAAGTAACTTATAGATTGTAAGTTATAACAAAAAAATGTGAGTACGTGTTTGGTAAATAAATAGTTGTAGTTTATAGTAAAAGTTGTGAATACTTGAAATAAATTGTAATTTTTAGTTAAAATTAATAATAAAAAATTAAAAATTATAGCAAGAAACTTTGCCAAACACCCTCGGATTATATTAATTTATGCATAAATGGGCGTTTTAGTATTTTTCATGAGCTTCTGAGTCCTAATGGTGATCTTTGTTCCCCCACTGGTCCCCTGCACAGAGGTGCTAGTGGTGTTTTACTCCATTCCGTTTACAGATAAATAACAAAAAACTAGACTCACTTTGAGAGTTTAGAAGGGCTTAATTCGGTGTCGACTTAACCTTTAACATTATTTGCATAGAGTATCCTTAGGTTCAAAGGTTAATAAGTCGTCCCAAAATTTGATTATTTTGCGGACATTTAAGGATCTTAAATTATAACCAACCTCAATAAAGTCGATAGAAAACCCCACCAGTACCCCTGAGTCCTAATAAAGGGACTTAAATTTTTGGAAGTGAACCCTAGTAAAGAGATTACTCAATTTTCTGCTTTAGGGAAGAAGGCATTCATTGTTGATGAGAGTCAGTTGAGGAAAGGAACATTTTCTGGTCAAATTCAAGAAGATCAGGTATATGCTAGATCAATCAGAGAGAACAAATGATGGTGCTAGGTAATTCACAAGTTCGAAAATTAGAGAGAAAAAATAATAATCTACTGTTCTGAATGCAAAAACTACTGAGTAATTCCGCGTACACAAAAAAATGGACCACAAAACCGGCCACAAATAATCCATGGATGGTCATTATTTTACAAGGTGGCCGGATATGTGGTTGGTTTTGTTGTCCGTACAATTAATCAAAACCATCTTCATAAAACTGAAGTACCGGGGCCTAAACGGTTGGGGTATCACAAGGGTGGGACTGAACTATTCCATAATAGTATATCCTTATTTGGTTAGCCAATTAATAAAGGTTTGAAAGATTCACTGAACTAAATTAATACTCTATTCATGTGATAAATCCAATCTCAAGTGGATGGTGGGGGTTTTTAGTCCTGGGACTATGACTTGGAGAGAGAAATAGATAAAAGATAAAATTGCTCAACTCCATTAAACACAGGACCATTTAAGGGTATTTATGTACATTACTATATTTAATCTTACATGAATAATATCAAACCAAACATTGTATTATTTATTCATAGGTTATCCTACTCTTAAACAAACACTATTCGGTATATAACAAATTACACCATTAATCCCATCTACAATAGTTCACGTACTAATAATCTACATGCACTATTAATCCCATGAATTTAGTTCTTCAACCAAACATGTCCTTCAAAGGAATAAAGAGTAATTCATGTTTCAGGTACAATACAAGAATCTATCTGCTTTCTTCTTCTGCATATCAAAAGTTTTTTCAACACCATAATTCAATCACACAGGGACAACAAGCATTACACAGAAATTACAGGAAAGCAAAAAAGAGGGAAAGCAAAACAAGTCTTCTGTGCTGTGATTCAAAAACAAAAAGCTTTGCACAGGTTTTGCTCTCCTACAGCTTCGTGGATGTGCAAAGATGAGCTCTATGTTGGAAGAAAAAATATCGAGATTGTCCACCCAAAAAATAAAAAAAAAACTAGATTATGAATTAAAAGGCAGTCTCATCAATCTTCCTTGAAGGAACCATTTCTAGAGTTTTTCAACTCCCACGGTGGTAGGCATCCTTTGTAATGGGAGTGTAGAAACAATGAAGATATCGATACCTCCCTCTCCCTCTGTTGCATTGAAAGTGATGACAAGAAACTGAAGGAGCTTCTCAATCTCTTCTTTTCAATGTTACAGCCTTCGAAATTTGGGTCGTGCTGCATGGCAGAAGCTTTAAGGGCATCAGGGAGAATGCAGTTGCAGAGTGAACCTAAAGGGGACAGAAAAGAAGAGAAAAGAAAAGGCAACAAAAGAGTACCAAGAGATATTGTGAGTAAGGTTGTTCAACAGGCAAGAAAACAATACACACTTCTGGATTTTGATTGTCCACAACACTCAGATAAACAAGAGTGCAAGACTGTCACGGAATACAATTTGACATCGTTTAGGGATAGAATAAGTGATCATTTAATATAATGTTGGAACCACTCCACCTAATAAATTAAGCTTTTATGTTAAATACAAAGGTTTCAAATGGTATTAGAGCGGGACCTATTCCACCCACTTTTTTTTATTATAAAAAAGTACACCCCCTAGGAAAGACTGTTACACAAAATGTACTATGAAATTGCCACATAATAGACCCCAGAAAAAGATTGCATGATGATAGATCCCCAAAAAGAGTCTACATGTGACAGACCTCAAAAGCAGCCGCACGTGAGGAGGATGTTAGACTATATAATCTCACATTGTTTAGGCGTGGAATAGCTGATCGCTTAAAATAATGTTAGGACCTCTCCACCTAATAGCGTAAGCTTTTAGGTTGGACATGAAGTTACAAAAATGAGTTCATAAAAAATTTAAAGGTATTTTGCATGGACACCCGAGCATCAGATGAAGAAGAAACTATAAATTTGTTCCAATTGACAATCTAAGAAGGCAGGTGTGTGGAAGGACACCAAATACCTATTCTTGCAAGTCGATTAACCCATTTTGGCAATCTGTTTGCCGTCAGCTTGTAACATATATCCTCACAGAAATGGTTGCAGTTCTTCACAATCAAGTGATACGTATCGCCCTTGTAGTTTGAGGACTCATGCTCCATGAACTCTCTGACCTGGAAAGGGTCCAAATATGTTGTTCCCATTAATATTGACTTTCTAAACTTGAATCCAGGGCATTTCCGCGGATCAACCTCAAAGACACCACTTGTTGGATAGTCATGGGCACCAAAACCATATTCTACCCCGTGAACTGTAACCGTGCAAACATGGATAATCAGAAAATCTTTGCTTTTGTCCAGTGAATAATAATTTTTTGTAAACATAAAAAGACATACAGCAAACTTTCAATTACTCACTAATTGACTTTCCATAACCCGTGTGCCATAAATTATATAGTTTTACCCATGTCGAGAAATCGTTAGCATAATTAGTAAGCAACCTAGTGAAACATCCAAAGGCAATGGAGTTCCAAGTTATAATAATTTAATTTGTGTTTTCTAGCACATGGATGTAACTAAACATGACCATGACACTTGAACTGAATCTTGCTCAACAAAAGCACAGTCCAGATCTGGAAATTAGCGGAGAGCTTAAAGCATTTTTACTCCTATGGTCGAAGTATTCCACCAGTAGAAATCCTAAGAGCTCTAAATCTCGCCTTAGGACAATAGTTTTGCGTCCAGCTTTTCAATATCTACTCTAAGGTTTAATCGGTAGAAAGTATCAATTTTCAGACGACATTGGCATCAAGGTTGCTAGGAACCAGCAAGCTTTCATCTCTGCACATTTGACCTCACCACAAACCAAGTCTGTAATACAAATCACAACATGAGAGTAGGAGATTTAATTTGTGAGCACTTCAAAATTAAACATTTTATGGTGTGTGTGTGGGTGGGTAGGGGTGGCTATTGAAATCTAGCCCACCCAGGTCAACAAAGGAACTTTCAAAAGCCAATGTCACTCTCCAATTCAAGCAATCTATTGTATAGAACCAAAAAATTTCAAGTAATTCCAGATGCTGTGCTAGATGTCTCATCTTTTATGCAGCCAGTCCCAAGCCAAGAGAAAGGAAGAGCATTTGTGGTAGGTTGTTAATCAACAGGAAACTCAGTCATCCCTCACGAACATGAAGAGGGGTAAAGTAAGACATGATTGCCATTGACTTATCTGAGAGACACCGCTCTTATGGGGCAGAATAGAGGAAATGATTTTTTTTTGGTAAGTAAGAAAATATTATAAATGGCATAAAGATAATGTCACCTGTATACCAAAGAAAGAAGATAAAAACTCCCAACCAAAGCAGGCTATAACGACCTCTACAAGAAGCATGGAAAAAGAAACCCACACAGGGAAGGCCACGAAATCCCTGTGTGGGCCCTTGTTCAGACAGATTAGAGGAAGTGAATTCATCTAGCTGACCGTAATCAACGCGGATAAAAATATATGTGAGTTGCATTTTTTAGGGGGAAGACAGATGAAGAATGTTCAGTTGGCGAATGCAGTTCTTGCTCTTTATGAAGATGCAAATGCAGTATACCACTTCTTCCAATAGCATTTGTCGGGATGGGAAATGAACTATCATCTCGAGAAGGGTAGCCCCAGTTCGCTGTAAATTTTTTTTTATCTTTTTTCTCCACTGGAAATCTTATTTCTCTGAGCTTGTATTGTACATATTGCTTCCAAGTGCCAACCATCCAAAACAGTAGTTAATAGTGAACTCTTATGGACTCTTTACCTCACCGAACCCCTTCCACCATTCCCAACTCCACATTTACACTTATTTCCCGCTCTCCCCGTTTGATCGAAGAGAATATCACAAATCCTAAATGCTGATTGTTTCCTAACAAAGTGGAAACCTCCCTTGCTTACTTCATGATGCTCAGCAAGCCTGGTATCACATCGTATAATGGGAAACAACCAAAATGCTGGAAATTTTTCAGGAAATTCGAAAAGAAAAAAAAAAGAGAGAAAGAAAACTAATTGTTGTTATGTTCCTTTTGATGCACATGAATTAATTTTAATCAGTTGCTATCTCAAGGTCTCACAAAACTATTTCCATGAGGAGTTCGAAGTAAAACATGAGTGATTTCTCCAATTTAAATACTGAGAGAAAGTGATTTGAATCTCTAAGCATCAAAAGTTCAATAATCTTGGACATATCACATATTTGATGGTACTCTGATCCAAGAACGACACTCAAAGCTGAATGTTCATGATCAACAAGAAAATCCCCAGAATAAAGAAAGTAAGCTAACCTTCAACACCAGTGTGGAAGATACCAAGTCCTGCCCAATAGAAATAACCATTGGCAGGTGTCAAGTCATAGACATTGAGATATACAGGTGTGCTGCCTGAATCATAGTCTGCAGAGTTCAATTTTGGGAACATACAAAAATGGGTAACCGATTCGCCTCGCAAAGGAAGAGGCATGATCGAGCGCCAGCCCTTCATTGATCCAGGTTTCATGTTTTTATCGGTGAAACCAGGAATCAGTCAATACCTAGTTCCAACCTGCGAAATAGGAAGATAAGCATCAATGGTTTTTAAAAGGAGTACTGTCACGTGAAAAGGATTGGGACTAAAAATGCATGAACCTAGCATTTTGAAACAAACACTTTTCTGATAAATAATACCAAAGGAATGTGAATGCCGGTTGTTCGTTATGAACGGGTAAGTGAGACCCAAACAAGAGAATTTTATACAAAAGGAACACCGTAACGTCCCGATTTTCAAACAATAAAAATCCAAACGGATGATAAAAAAAAACCCAATTTATAGACTTCCCAACCCGAAAGAGTTTGTAAAATAATTTCCAAAGTATGCCATTTTATACCCCAGGGGATGCCCATAGATACCCAACAAAACCCTTTTTAAAACAGTTTTCAAAATTGTCCCACCCAGCGGAATCCGCTCGAGCGGACTCCCCATCGCTCAAGCAGTAAGGTACCCGAGAATAAACGGCCCTAAAATCCTGAAATTTTTCTAAGTGTGGAAAAATACCCGTTTTCTTCATCCTTTGAACATGGTTTTCATAAATCAAAAACTAAAAGTTAAAACATATATTTGATATTGAAATAACTTCCCCTTTCACCAAAAACATGAAAACCAACATTTTGATTCATAGAATTAAATACAAAAAATAGAGAAATCAACCCAAACAAGAGCCCGACGATCTCACATGCACACAAATCATGAATTTATGACCTTAGGACCTTACAACACGGGTTACTCTATCCCAAAATACATCCAACTAAGTGTACAAAAATTACAATTGCTATACCACAAAAAAAAACACATATAATCACTTCAAGGAAAACAGCCCAATAAGGTCCCAACTTTGGTCCACCTAACTCGGCGACTTGCCTTCCGTAACACCCGAAATTGTTTATACAACATGAGACGAGGCTCGCAGGAAATAGACTAAAGATGAACAAATGCATGACATGCGAGGATGGTCATGTGAAATATAATACATAATTTTATCAAAATCAAATTCTATTCTTTACCAAACCCATTAACGTAATCACTTCCCTTATGCAAATTAAACCCAATTTCCCTCACAAATTCATCTTTTAGTTTTCCTTCATCTCAATCTCGTTACACCCATTTTAAATTCTCAATTTTTCCAACTCACGCATACACACACACACGCATGCACACCTTCTCGGGAACACCATCCGAACGAACGGGTTTACTAAAGCACATTTCTTACCACGTTCTCGGGAACACTATCCGAACGAACGGGTTTACCCAAAACACATTTTGAGTTACATTTCAAAGAATCGACGCCGGACGAGCTTATAGACCCATGCATGGCTACTACTGACAAGACCACACGAGACCCACCAAGTGGCAAATGCGTTCTATAACTCACCATGATTACGTCTATTTCCGGTTTACTAGCCGGTGGGCAGAGAACCCAAACGTCTACTCACGATTATTAGCCGGAGGCCAGAGTGCTCAATCTGCGCAGTTTTTCGGTCTCTCACCGAGGAGCTAGACTAGCCCATATTTTTGATCCGCGGATCCCAAATCGATTCATTCAAAATATCATTCTCAAATTCCACACTACATACACACGAGTCCGACCCAAAATGATTCTTCTCGTCAAATCCAACACAATCAAAATCATTCACATTGCAACTCGAATCCAACCGTTAAATCCGGTTCCTCTCGTCAACACTCAACACACACATGGGATTCAAAATCATTCAATTGTTTTCAATACTCTCATAATTCATGCATTCAAATAAAAAAATTGAAAACAAACCCCAAATCAACATCTCATAACATTGATATTCATCAATTTAAAGGATTTGTTTAAAATTCCCAACCCAACACTTGTGTTCTCATGCATCATATAAACTTATGAAAATTTATACACAAGTAGGTTGAAATAACTCCAATTTGTCCAAAGACTCGATCAATTTCATCATTTGAACCCAACAACCCAAAATTCCCAATTTTCATGATTTCAACTCAAGTCCAAACTCTAACATTCCAAAATCACGTGCTCAATATCTTTCAACGGTAGTGTTAAGATAAATCTACCACAAATTGTACAAAATCTCAAGATCCAACGTTGTTTAACTTCAAACCCAAACCTATGGTTTAAAAAACATAACTTTTCATGCTTTTAAGTAAATCCAACGAAAATACAACTCATATACAAATAATGATCAAGATTAGTCTTAGATCCTACCTCTTTGAAGCTCAAGCAACTAAAAACCAACTTGAGCAAACTCCAAACGACCAAATCTCTAATCCGGTGACGGATGGGAAGCTTTCAACGTACGTAGACACTCTCCAACGATTGCTCACTCGGGAGAGAGGCACGAGATCCATACTAGAGGCACAAGAAGGACTCGAAGACACCACCCAACCAAATCCTAGGTCTCAACTTTTGCTCTAGAGTGATAGGGAGTGGAAAGAATGAGAGAGAAATGTTAAAATCCGCAACTTAAAACCTGCAGGCCGACAGTCTGCTCGAGCAAACAGGGGTCCGCTCAAGCGGTCCCCATTTACTCGAACTCTCTGCCACTAATCCGCTCAAGTGGGCTCCAGGCCGCTCGAGCGGTCAGCACTGTGAGGAGCTCCGAGCCAAAGCTGTATAAATGAATCAAATCATAAGGCAAATGCCTCAAAACGCACCCAAACAACCCATAACAATAATCCTCATGCATTACCAAGCATATCGACATCATCATCCATTATTGCTATGATTAAATTTTAATTTCTTCGCACAATTAAACACTTTTTCACATACCACCGAAGGTCTCAGAATGAGTTTTAATTAATTCTCAAAATAAAAAGGGACCGGGTCCCTACAAACACCACCTTGACCTTTGGTCTAGCTTATCCGTATGTGAAAACGTTTACCGTAAACATTATTTGATCCTCTAGCCCGGCAAAGAAAAGGCATAAGCCAAGTGAAGTTCGAACCTATGTAGGTACTGTGGAGTAAACACCAACAAAAGATTAACCTAGCTTTTAAATCATATGAGGCTTCCACATCAGAAAGTACGTTAAAACAAATTTGCCTTTTGAAAAGAAAGAAATACGCCTAGGGAAACTTGGACCTACGCCATTTGTATAAAACAAACACTAACGTAACCACGAATCTTACTTTTCCTTCACCATAGCCTTCACGAATATATATAAACTAGTCACTATGTTGTATTGGCTCTTCTAAATGTGTGAAGGGGAGAGATTGAATCTTCCATAAATGTGACCTTGTAGGTTAGATTGACATTCCAACCATTAAGGTGCATCCACTATTTTCTCTGACAAAATACGTGAGCAAGAACCCTTGGAACCACTAAAACTGCTAATCTGCCAAAGCTTTGTCTCGATAAAACTAATTTTGTAATCCCCATGATTCCTTAAGCTTTTGGAGGGCCTGCTGTTTCCTACTTGACTTTGTGGTCCTTCCCCTTCTCCTATTTTTAGTGAAAAGACTTCATCTCCAGAGTGATCTGAGAGACTTCTCCAAAACATTAGACAACCTCTGAGGAGGATTTTTGAACATCAAAAACCAGTTTATGAAAATGTTTTTCGAGGTGGATTGAAAATTTAAACAAGGATAATTATTCCACCTAAAGCAGTCTCTCTTACAAAAGGCCATGCATTTCTCACATTATTCGATAGACAGAATACAGCAGAGGATTTTCTCTGGCAGAAAAACAAAGGCATTCCAAAAGCTACCACAATATAAGGCCAAGTGTCAAAATCATCTATTTCCTAATACTAACAAATTTGGAAATGCATCTATTTTTTTTCTTCATTTTTCTGCACTAACCACAGCATAGAGAGCTAAGGACAGCACTTCCCATTTTCAAGCAAACACCTCACAAGTCACAAATCAACATCATGAAGTAGCTTCATACAAATTATATACTAAAAAATAATTGCAAGGATGATTTCCAGATCCACCACTAATGCAGCCAATTTGGTGCTATGAACCGCCCAGCCAGTCCAATTGGGCCCAATGTGCCCCGTATCTTGGTAGCCGAGAACTAATCTGGGAGCCACAAAGTTAATGACCGGGCAACCTCCAATGGTTCAAAGAGGACTCGAACTAGCGACTCTTGAACACAAATGCAGCAATTTTAAATGCAATAGTTAGCAACATTCTCTGTCAACTACACTTCATTCTCATCCATCACTACACATCATACCATTCTATGTTTAGTGCATACATTTAATTCACATGCAATAGTTAGCAACTTTCCGCATCAACTAAAAGAAAATCAGAAGCAACCAGACAAATAGAGTAGCACAGGAAAAAAAGAAAAGAAAAAAAGAAAAGAAGTTGCAATTTGTGAAACACTAGCAAGCAACAAAGATGCCATGTCAGAATCCCATAAAGACCTAATTTTACAATAGTCAATGTAATTTTTATTTCAACACAAGCCCATTCAGAGAGAAATTTAGGTGTAATGTAAGTACTTGATTTGATCACCAAATGTGTATGCTTGACATTAACAGATTACAAGTAAAGCATCAGCAGGCAGTTTATACATACAATCTAAAAGTAAAAAATTACTCAATTATGCTAAAACTCATAAAGCATATCCATAAGCATACCCACAATTCAAAATGAACGGTCTAGATTCACTTGAAGTATGACCCAATCACACACAGTTTTATCTGGTTCAAATTGTGGGTAAATTTATGGGTTTGTAGCATTTTTGAAAAACACCAGACATTCTCAGAGAAGCAGATCAGATTTGAAAGAAAGCCCCGGGAGAAATAGTGAAATCAAGTAACTTAAAGAACGCAAATGCTCATCAAATGTATAAAGAGAGAAGAAACAGAAGGGTTTTGTAGAATAAACCAAACCCATCAAAGAATATCCAAAATCAGGGAGAGCCATTTACCTCGTCAGAGAAGATAACCCATCGGAGCGTGATAATGTCGAATCTCCAAGAAGATGCAAAAGAAAATCCCACCACTCTCATTTCAGAGAGAAAATCTGAGACTCAGAGTGGCTTCTTTGTGCCTGGAAAAAACCCACATTGCTCATAAAAGAGCAAGAGCTGTGAGAGTATAAATACCACTGGCACTGTGGGGACTGTCCCTTCAAAAGCCCAGTCAAAAAACAGAGAAATCGAAATTGAAAGAATTCGGCTTCTCTTCAATATCACCGGTGCCGTTGAATTTAAAATATATAAAAAAAATTAGTTTCCAAAATTTAATTTTAAAAATTAAAAATTAAAAATTATTCTTTAAGTCCAATAATTCTGTACTGTGACAGAAGTCCAATTCAATTAAAAAGATTCAAAAACAGAAAATCTCTTGATGTGAGCTTTCTTGGCTTTGGATCCCTCTCTAAAGTTGCGTTCTAATGCAATTTTAGTTAATATTGTTGCCCCGCTTTGACTAGTCCGTGTGATTTTTTTTTTTGGAGTTTTATTTTATTTTATTTATTTATTTTTTAGTACTTTTCTAACCGTTCCAATGAGATAATTAATAAAATTAAAAAACACCTAAAAAAAAAACACAACATAAATGTAACTTATTGATTTCTTTCGGTTTGTTTTGTTGTTTTCAAAGATTTTATATTTTGATATAAAAAATACTTTTTAAATTTATTTTGATGAGATTAATTTAAAAAATAAAATAATTTGGTTAAATAATAAAAAATAATTTTTAAAAATAAAAATAAATAAATAAAATAAATAATTAATTATCTCAAATAAATAAAAATATTGTGTTACAGAAAATCTAAAATAACTAGAATGCATTTCTAGACACCAAGAAACTTAAAAATGAATAAACTTTTGTAAATTAAGATTAAGGTTTGGATCGGTAACTAATTTAAAAGTTATTAATTTTTTATTTTTTTTATATTTTTAATTAGAAAACTAAAGTTTTTTTAAAACTTTAGTTTTTAAAACTGTTTGGTAACATAGTTTGGTAACATAGTTTAAAACTGTTTGGTAACATAGTTTTCAAGTTAACTTTTTTTAAATTAATTATTTGGATAAAAAATTATTTTTTTTGCTTTTTGTTTAAAGTGAACAATTTTACTTTTTTATATATTTAATATTAACAATTATATATAGTTGAATGTATTAGTAAATAAGTTATGAATGATGAGTATTATTATATTTTAAAAGTGGTAAAAATTTAAATAGAATATTCTGAGATATTACGTTTTGATTTGACTTTTTAATTTTTTAATATTTTTAATTTTTTATCAAATAAATAATTTTAATTTTTTGATATTTTTAGCCAAAAATTCAATATTACCAATGGGCCTAAAAATCTATTGTTAATGCTTTCTTGCTAAAATTCTAAAAATTAAGCCTATTTGGGTTAAATTGTAGGAATTTTGCTTATTTTTTGTGTGTGCTTATAAGGGATTTTTTTTTTTTGGGAAAAAGGGATGGTCAAGTCTCAAGAAGCCACCTTTAAGGCTTTGCTTGGCAAAAAAACTTAAAATTCAGCTTAAAGGCAAACAAATCATAAGACCTTATTTAGAAACCCAAAAATTTTTAATCTTATAATATTTTTTTTTACATAGGGTAAATTACACATGTCTCCCTTAATATTTAAACTTATTATAAGAATTTCTTTCAAAATTATTAAAATAACACTGTAGTCTCTTTTATTTTATTTTTTTCACTTTAATCATTGATTGACTGAACAAAAACTAATTTTATCATTAAATATTTAATATATTTTTTAATTTTATTTTTGAATATATAATTAATTTTCCATTTTCTCTTTCCATACTCTCTCTCTCTCTCTCTCTAAACCTACTGAGTGTAATTTACCTTTTTTTTTTTTTTTTTTTAACTACATTACTATACCAAGAAGGCTCACAAATTAAACGCCGGCAAAAGCGGCGCTAGCAGCATTCCTAACAACTTCTCCGCCAGCAAATGGGTTAATCGCCTCGTCGCCGACTTCCAACTCCTCCCCACCACTGACCCGCCGGACCCTTCCCCTTCTTCGCCCTACGCCGTCGCCACTGCTCTCTTTCCTCCCCTTCCTCCTCCTCACGCCGCCACTGCTCTTTTTCCTCCACTGCTCTCTTGGAGACGGTATCAAAAGAGCTAATGAAGCTAGGGTTTCGAAACCACCCCAGTATGGTTACCCTCAACCTCCCCCCCTCCCTCCCTCTCGCAGATTTTGAAATCACCCCACCATTTCTGAACTTTCTAAGCTTTAATTTCTCAATCAAAATGAGCAGCACAGATTTCAATCACCATTTCTGAAATTTCCAAGCTTCAATTCCTCAATCAAAATGAACAGCACAGATTTCAATCAGTTCTAGAAGAAATCAAACCCCAACAATGGAGTGTCGTCCGTTAGACATCACGGTGATGTCGGCAGAGAACTTGAAAGATGTGAATCTGATATCCAAAATGGCCGTCTACATGGTGGTCACCATCGCCAACGACCCCAACAGCCCTGGACCTCTCGTCTCTCTCCTCCAATTTATGGTTCAATTTCGATTCTTCAATTCACTTTTTGATTCAATCGATTCGATTCTGATTCAATCAAAACTACACTCCGATTTTTAATTGGATCGATTTCTGTTTTCCCCGACAATTTAAAAATGCGAGCAGAAATGGGGAGAGGAATTTGAAACAGTGGTGGATAAGAAAAAAAACCACCAGAAAAAAAAAAATATATA
>JAULJZ010065621.1:0-13316 GCA_032270985.1 Heliamphora pulchella | reverse complement strand
GGGGCCGCTCGAGCGCTCACTTTGCCGAGGCTTTTGTTCTGAAACTATCTGATTTGATCGTGCAATTTTCTAATTTTTCTTTCATGCGGATATGTAGACAAGGATTTTATTTTTCTGCAAAAAGATCTAATATATCCAAGAATACCACAAAAATGACATGTTGGAACAAATCTTTAAAAAATCGTAGAGTTTGGTAGACCTTTTTGAGCAATATTTTCCGATGATTCAGTTCTGATTAATTTAGATTTTTCCAAACTCTTATCATTACCTATTGGCATGCTGCTGGCTTTAACAAAATTGATTTTACCAGAATTTTTTGATTGAGATGCACTTGCCACGTATCTCAAACCAGTTCGATCTGTTGCTGCTTTTTGTACGCACAGAATCTCATCCAAGCTTAGTGATCCTGCGTTCAATTTCTTTAGAGTAATGTTAGCAGTTGCCAATTCCGATTCTAAGATTTGCACTATTTTATTACTTGCTTCAAACATAGATTTGAACTTAAACGAATCTTGTAATTCCAACTCGAGTTTAGAAACGTTTGATTTGAGCGAATCACAGGATTCAATGAGTTCATTCATCTGTTTGTCAGAACTAACCAATTTCTCAGTCATTTTGCTTTTAAAAGTTTTTAGCTGAGAAATTAAAGATTGAAACTCAGTTAGTTCAGACTTTAGGCTAGTATTTTTTTTCTATAGTTTTAACCTTAAGTGTCAGCTTAGTAATAACTTTTGTCATCTTATAGCTTTCTCTATGAAGTTTATCATAAGCCCACTGAAGATCTTTTTCATTCTCCTCATCTGATTCAAACCCTGAATCAGAATCACTGTGAGAAGCCTGAGAATCATGATCAGATAATTCAGTCTTACCTGATCTTGTGGAAGCAGCAAAGGCAATGAGTTTGCCCTCATCATCCTCTGATTCGGACTCGTTTTCACCATCAGATGATTCAACCTCATCATCACAAGTCACAGTGAACACTTTCTCTTTCTTTTTCTGTTTATTTGCACAGTTTTGTGCTATATGTCCATACCTTTTACATTCAAAGCACTGTATACCCTGGTTCTGAACTTTAGTTTTTTTCTTTTCAAATTTCACCACATTCTTACTTTTGTCACCAAAATTACCAGATCTTGACTTGAGGTTAGGTTTTTTATTTAAAACAAATTTCTTTAATTTTTTGACAATATAGGCCATAATCTCAAGATCAATATCTGTTTAATCGTCAGAAGAATCTAATTCAACCTTTAAAGTTTTTAAAGCATCGCCTTTTGATTTTTTAGGTTGACGTATAGTAGATTCAAATGTCTGAAGATTTCCAACCAACTGTTCTACTTTAAGAGAATCAATATCTTTACATTCTTCAATAGCAGTAACTTTTGGTTGAAAACGTTCAGGTAGTAACCGTAAGATCTTCCTAACAATGCGAGATTCAAGAATTTTTTCACCCAGAATAAAATTGGAATTAACGATGTCACTCAACTTAGCATAAAATTCATCAAAGGTCTCATGATCATCCATACGAAGAGTTTCAAAATTTGTGGTGAGCCTTTGAAATTTGGAAATTTTAACAGTTGAAGCGCTCTCGTGCATGGTTTCAAGAATATTTCATCTTTAGCGATTTCACACGTGCAGATATGTCTAAATTCTTCATGTGTGACACCGCTAAAAATAGTATTAATAGCCTTGCTATTCTAGCCTGCTTTTTGAAGGTCCTTTTTCTTCCATTGTTCAGTGGGTTTTAAAATAATTTCAGAACCAGATTTAATAGTAGGTAGGGTATAGCCAATAACTACAGACATCCATACCCTCTCGTCAATAGATTTAAGAAACTCCCTCATACGAGCTTTCCAATATGGATAGTTTTCTCCATCTAATAACGGGGGTCGAACAGTTGAGTTTTCTTCACTAGAAAATTCCATGAAAGTGATTGATAAGGATCGAAAAACTTTTTAGAATAAAAAGTTCCTGCTCTGATACCAATTGAAAAATATGATTTTCCTGTTTAAAAGAAAAAATAATATTTTTAAATCCGATTATCAATCACATCCACCCAAACCAGTCAAAGAGAAAAACCCACAACACCAAAATTTTAACGTGGAAAAACCCAAAGGGTAAAAAATCACGGGACATACCAAGTCCAGAAAGCAAGCACTAAAAACGAACAGAAACAATTACAACTTACAAACTTTTTGACTAACACTCAATTTTCTAGTCCTAAGCTTGTATGCTGAATTCTCGTTAACTGTTCTCCACTTGATTCCCACTACTACGACTTCTCGTAGCAGCCTTTTCCGACCGAATTCTCCGTCGAAACTTAGAACGCTGTCTAAGATTTACTGTCGAATCATCTTCGATGATTTGAGTCGCACAAAATCACTCTTGAATCGTCTTGATGCTCAGAATATTAAAGGGTCAAGAGTCAGAATTCGTGCACCTCTAATGATCTATTTATAGATCACCAAAAGATCTAGGCAATCAGAGTTTAAGCAACTTAAAACTACCTGGCCACTGCTCGAGCGGATGGATCACCGCTCAAGCGGTCGAGAACCCGAGACTCACAGCCTGAACCTGCTTTTCTTGCTTGTACATTGTGCTAAGCTGTGAGTACACCAGACCAAGTCTTCTGATTTGGATTCCAAAAGGAAATCTAATTGATAAGAAACCAAAATCCTTTTAGGATTTTGTCCTATCAAATATGAAAATAAATTATACCAAGTCTAGTTTTCTAATCTTCAAACACTTTCTAAACAAATCAGGATTCCTAATTCATCTGGATATTGCCATAAAATAAAAACAATAGAAATTAAATTATTTTAATTTCTTTACAAAGACTTTAATACATAGTTCTGAATATTGTACCGAATAATATACTGATTTTTTTATTTGTATGGTACATACCGATAACGGTGAAATACCGGATATCGTTTCAAACTTATCGCTATAAAATATTATATTTATTTTTAAAAATATTGTTCAATAATAAATAATTTAGTATAACATAATTATTTATTTCAAATAATATTTTAGTTAATTAGTCTAAATTAAATTTTAATCTCATTATTTATGGTAAAATAGCTAATTTGAAATTAATAAGATTTAACATGTAAACTTTTAATTAATAATTTAACATTGATTAGTTTTAGAACTCCCCATTTATACTATATTTGATGCATGAATTGAAGTATAAAAGTAAAAAACTAAAATAGAAACAAAAAAATAAGTAAAAATTATTTTTTTTAAAAATTAATTATGGACTGATACGTATCTGGTATTACTCGGTATAGGCTGGTACATACCGATATTTTGACCGGTACAAAACTAAGTAATTACTGCACCGATATTGTTTCAAACTAATACGTATCAACCGATACAAAACGGTATTGACAACTATGGTCTAATGGGCTATCATTGAGAGTCTAATAAAGAATTTACTATCACTTTTGGATGTGGGCGTACAACTTTTACATAAATGTACGTTTAAATTCAAAATTATGCTATTATGAATTCTTTACATTTATAGTAAAGTTTTAAATTCTTTTAAAGTTATGGTATTTTTGTAAAGTTTAATTAAAACATACCATCCAAGTCTAATTAAAACATCTCTAAAAAAAAGTTAATTAAAACATATTATCCATGTGTGTATATCTACATCGTATAACAATGAACCTATGCTATACACTGTTAAATTAATTTTTATAATCCAATTGTCAAGTTTTTAAAGTTGTATGAAAATCTCTTAAAAAACAAAATAAACCATTAAGGTCTATAATTACTTTCTATCTCATTTAAATATTATAATGAATTGTCTTACCAAGAATTTTAAATACAGTAAATACATATGAACTTGAGTTTGCTTTTTGAATGTAGTATTGGTATTGAAAATTATATGTTGTAATGTGTGAAAGGCGAAAAAAAAATACAAATTCTTACTACTTTAGAATATAATAACCATTTTATCTAATAAAAAGAATATACTAATCACTTTGTTGGAGTCTGGAATTTTCATTAATTGCATTTGACAATATATTGATATTTGCTTAAATAATTGCTGGATTAGCAAAATTTGTAAAAAAAAGTTTAAAAAAATTTGTGAGAAATAATATTGTAAGTAATGATAAAAATAATATATTTTACAATATTGCATTTCCCTTAGAACTTTATCTAAAAAAATAATATATACTTGTGATAATATTGTAAGAAAAATTGTTGAAATAGTAAATAATGATCTTTCCAAACATTGTAAGGAAAAATTTACCAAGAACTTTGAATGTCGTAAATATATATAATTTTTTTTAATTCGTTCATACCACTGACATATAGTAACCATTTTCAGAATTCAAAATTTTCATTAATAGTAATCGTTGGCATAATTTATAGGTTTGTAGTATCATAAAAAGTTATATAATTTGTAAAGAATGATATGTACCATAGTAATAATCGAAAATGCCGAGGATCCTTTTTATCAATAAACTTTCATGTAGATCATTGCGTCGAATGAGGAAATGTCTTTTTCGTGCAAACTTTGCTAGTTTGGATTCTAATTTTTTCTCATCCCATACATATCTAATGATTTGATCCATCACAATCTTATTTCACCAAGTCAACTCGCTATTGACTATCAACGACCAACAACGAGTCGCCTTGGTCAAATAGTGGGTTAACTCGATCAATGGATGTTTGACCGAGTTAATCCGCACAACTTGGCTCAGCGACTTATATTGGCTCGTCCACAGCTCAGCTCAGCTCAGCTCATCGCCGTGCTTGCTAAAAAAATACAGAGGAAGGGCATGCTTGGCTCGCTTCTAAGTTATGTAGTGAGTTAAACGGAATTAGAGAACTCGTTTCAACTATGCTTTTAACGTATAATATATTGTCGGAATCTGCTCAACAAGATCTACACACTGGTATGCTCAAAAATAAATTTGGATGAACTTTATTTCTGGGCAAAGAAACCTCTAACGAGATTATGATACCACTTGTTAGAATCGTTATAGCAAGAGATACAATTTCATTATGAACAATTTCATTATGAATCCTACGTTCACGGAAATAGAAAACAATTTCATTATGAACAAAGAGATACAAGTACAAACAATGGAGGATGAAGAGCTTTCTCTCTTTTTCTCAACTCAACTCTCTCTACTTAATATCTCTCAATCACTTTCTACCTTTCTCACATACACAATGTCCGAATTTTATAGGAGATAAAGACTCTTATTCACAAGCATGTTCAATTTTGATAATGTCAAGATTTACTGCTGATTTGTGGATTGAATGATTTGGTGGTTGAGTCATTGTCAACAATTATTGGCTGGGCTACTCAAGGTGTGAATTATTAACAATTTTTTCACCAATTGATTGACAATTATTTTTTTTATTATTGTCTCTTTATTATCTTCATCCGAATTTCTCTATTAACAACATATATCTTTCTATCAATCTTGAATTATGTATTTGAATATTTTTTCAGTTAATTTTTTGTATATTAATATTCATGTATCGTTCTAACTATATTGTAGTTTGTTTGAGCTACATATATTATATATTAATACGCATTACATTATATAAAAGAGAAAAACTATGAACAAGAATATTATTCAAGGAAAAAGACTATGCATTTTATGGCTAGATAATTTTAGAGTATGTAGTTAGTAAATAATTAAATAAGCTATCACACATAAAATTACTGTGATATTATTTTTAAATGAAAAAAGTAATAATATATTTTCCATTTTTAGTTTGACAAAAAAATATTTATTTTGCTAATTCAATCAATCACATCCATGAAAAACATAAGGAATAAAAAGAAAACTCGACACGCGAATTTTTTACTGGAAAAAACCCAACACGGGTAAAAAATCGCGGGACTACCAATTCCAGGAATCCAAGCACTAAAAAGTCAAACAGTTAAAATATAACTTACAAACTCTTTGATCAAATCCTCAATCTTCTAGTTCTAAACTTATATGTCAAATTCACGTTCACCGTTCTCTTCTTGATTCCTAACTGCAACGAATCCTTAAAACAGTCACTCTTGCAGAATTTTTCGTCGAAATTTAGAACGCCGTCTAAATTTGTCACGAATAATTTTCGAATGTCGAGAGATGCTTTTGATTGGCTTTAGAGCACTTAGATCTGAAATTCAGAAGCTTATTTCGTACTTAGCCTATGATCCTTTTAAATAGGCCTCAAAACCATGCTGGTAGAATTTCAAACGTTTTGAAACTGTCTGGGGTCCGATCGAGTAGTCATACGACAGAGTGTATTCTATTGAATCCTGCATTGGCTGCTTGTACTCTTGACTTGTGCAGTTGTACATGAAACTATTAACTTTGATTAGAACTTTATTTCAAATCAGACTCAAATAGATTTTGGTAGATACAAAAAAATTCTCTATCTAGCATAATCTTATTCTAACTAGTCTCTGAAAATAATTCAAACTCTTTTGAACATATCTTAACTACTTAGGAGATATACATATATACAGTCACCTTAAATTGCCATAAAATAAATTAAAAGCACTTAATACTAAATTAAATTCTTTACAATCTCCCATTTGACAATTCCAAATAAACACAGCTATCTCCTAAGTGATTCAACATAAAGCACAAGCTTCAGAATGAAATCTTCGACTATAGAACTTTCTTCAAATCCTTCAAAACAAAATAAGCAAACCAAAAATAAAAGATTAAACAAAGAATAAGAGAAAACTAAGTCACATGTCTAATACTCTAAAACCAAACCAATTGTATAAAGTACCACATGCAATCAGTAACCACATCACCAAATATAAATGAATCATATCTCCAAAATAAACAAAAAAGAATGAATTATATCATCTCATAAATCATCAATCATGAACATCTATCTTCCCCTTTGTGTGTGCCTAAAAGTGCCGCTAAGAAAAATCTAAAGAAGAAATCCCATGAAACAGTTGTTTTTGAAAAACAATGTTTATAAACTCCCCCCTTTTAACAATAAAATAAATTAGATCCTTTTGACATTCAAATAAAAAAAATACAAATCATTCAATGAGAATCAAAATTTATTAAATTTTCAAAACAAAAATTAACTTAAGGTCAATGTCCTGAAAAAAAATTTTAAAAAAACTTAGGCAAGAGTTTACAAGAATTTTTTCTTTAACATTTAGGTTCATTCCTTATGAGTGGTCGATATTCATGCAACATATTTGAATATTTTTAAGAATTTCACACTTTTGAAGTCAAATCAGATAAATTCTCAATGTATATCTGTTGAAGATAGACGGAAGTTTCCCATAAAAAAAAATTGTATAAAATTTTTGTTTATACTTTATTCGGCGGCTGTCACACTAATACGAACGAAAAGACAAAGTTCGAATAGGTAACCATTTTCTTAAGTATGTTTGTATAATAGTATAAGTGGCGGCTTTCACACTAAAATGAACAATAAAGTAAGGTTCGTATAGGTAGTCATTGCCATATGCATGTCAAAAAAATATCATAAACAGTGGCTTTCACATTTTAGCGAACGAAGAGGCAAGGTCCATATAGGTAGCCATTTCTATAAACACATTATAGCACAAACAGTTCTCAATGAGAAAGGAACAATGGAAAGATAAATCAGATGGGGATAGTTATAGACATCAATATCAACATAGGAATCCTACGACCATGGTCAATCAAAAAATGTACTTTAAAAAAATATTCAAGCAGGTTCTATAGAAAATTTGAACGCACGTTCGGGGATTCTTTATTTAAAAAATAATCAAGTAAACTTAAGACTATGAATTTTTTAACTTCGTACCGACAAAAATCAATAAGACAGTTTTTCATTTTGATTTATTTCATAAAAATTGATTTTCCTTGAATTAATCAAAATTTTTAGATTTTAAAAGTTAAAAGAATTACCAAAATATATATAACCTCGTTTTTTTAAAAGAGAAATAAATATTATTTCGAGACAAAAGTTCCAGTTGGAGTGCTTCTAAGGATTTTATCAACAAGATGGTTTTTGGTGGCACTTTTAACAACATTCATTATCAAATCTGACTTTCTAACCCACACAAATCGAGTTTTAAACAAAAATATCATAGGGGTCTTAGGTTTCTGGCCAAAAATAACTTTCTACCAGTTATTCGCTTGAGCGTCCATTGGGTCCACTCGAGTTCTCAACTGCCAGTGAGCTATTTTGTCTCTTTGCCAGTTGTCCGCTCGAATGCCCAACTGCCAGCGAGCTTTATCATGCAACAGTCTGATTTGATCATGCAATCTTTCAATTTTTTTTTTCATATTGATACGATAACAGAGGTTTCAACTATCTGTAGAAAGGTCGGATATGATCCACAATATCACAATAGTGACAGATAAACACAAATTTATTAAAACCGATTGATTGTGGCAACGATTTTTGAAAACATTTTCTCGAAATTTGGGTCTTGAATTGATCAGAATTTTTCAAAGTATTTTGACCCAAACCTATAGGCACGTTGACTGCTTTAACAAAATTAATTTTATCAAAAGTCTTTGAAACAAATGAATTTTCAACATACCCTAATCCAGTTCGATCTGATGCAACTTTCTGAATACTCAAGATTTCTTTTAAACTTAGGGATCCTGCATTCAACTTCTTGATAGTAGTATTAGTAACAAGCAGTTCAGATTCTAACTCTTTGATTCTCGCCTCAAACGAGATTTTTGAATTTATTGAGTTTTATAATTTCACTTCTAATTCTGAAACTTTGGATTTAAGGGAATCACAAAACTCGATAATTTCATTCTTCCGTTTGTCCGAACTGGCCAATTTTTTAGACATTTTGGATTTAAAAATATTCAGTTGAGAAGCAAGAACTTGAGACTCGGTCAATTATGATTTAAGGTCTTCATTCTCATTTTCAAATATTTTAATCTTTAATGATAGTTTAGTGATAACTTTTGTCATTTTGTAACTTTCTCTATGCAATTTATCATAAGTCTGCTGAAATTTTTTTCACTACCATCGTCTAAATCTGAACCTGAATCTGAATCCTCTTTTTCGGAATCACTGTGAGAAACATCTTATTCTTGGTAAGAGTATTCAGATTTAAATGGAGCCAATCGACGCAATAAAAGCCACAGAATTACATTTTTCATTATCTGGTTCGAATTCTGTTTCATTATCACTTGACTCATCATCCCATGTGACAGCAAAAAAAATTTATTTCTTTTCCTTTTTATTTGGACAATCATGAGTAATATGACCATCTCACTGACATTCAAAATACCGTATCATCTAGTTTTGATTTTTTGAAGAAATTTCTCATTTTTTTGCAACATTCTTACTTTTGTCACTAATTTTTCCGAACTTATTCTTGAAGTTAGATTTTTTTATTTAAAACAAATCCTTTTAATTTTTTAAGAATAAAATTCATAATTTCAAGGTTAAAATTCATCTCATCTTCAGTAGATTCTATATCAACCTTTAAAGATTTCAAAGTAACATCCTTAAATTTTTTAGGTTGACGTAGAGTCAACTTATAAGTCTGAAGGTTTTTAATCAATTGTTTCACTTTAAGAAGATCAATGTCTTTGCTTTCTTTAATAGCAGTGACTTTTGGTTAAAATGTTTCAGGTAGTGACCGTAAGATTTTTCGAACAATACGGGATTTTGAAAATTTTTCACCAAGTATAAAATATAAATTTACAATATCACTCAGTTTTACATAAAATTCATCAAAGGTCTTACTTTATTTCATTCTTAAGATTTTAAAACTGGTAATGAGTCTTTGAAGTTTTGAAATTTAACCATTGAACTGCCTTCATGAGTTTAAGGATATCCCATACTTCTTTAGTAATTTCACACGTACAAATTCGTCAAAATTTTTATGGTGTGACACCACTAAAGATGGCATTCATAGCCTTTCTATTCCAGCCTATATTTTTAAAATTTCTTTTATCCCATTAATCGTTGGTTTTAAAATAAAATCATCCCTAAAATTAACAGTGGGTCGGATATAGCCATTAACAACAGAAATTCAAACTCTTTCATCAATGAATTTCAAAAAAACCCTCATTCGAGCTTTTGAATAAGGGTAGTTTTCTCCATCTAACATGGGTGATCATACGGTTGAGTTTTCTTCTCTAGAAAATTTCATGAATGCGATTGATTAGGATAAAAGAACTTTTGTTTGAAAAAATAAATTCTGCTCTGATACCAATTGAAAGAAAAAAAATTAATATGTTTTTCGTTTTTAGTTTGACAGAAAAATATTTATTTTATTGATTCAATCAATCACATCCATGAAAAGTATAAACAATAAAACAAAACTTGACACGTAAAATTTTTACGTGGAAAAACCCAACACAGGTAAAAATCACATGATTACTGGACTACCAAGTCAAGGAATCAAGCATTAAAAAGTCGAATAGTTACAATACAACTTACAGACTTTTAGATCGAGTCCTTAATCTTCTAGTTCTAAGCTTGTACGCCGAATCTACGTTCATCGTTCTCCTTTTGATTCCTGACTGCAACGAATCCTCGAAACAGTCACTCCGACAGAATCCTCCGTCGAAACTTAGAGCGCCGTCTAATATTTGTCACAAACAATCTTCGAATGCCAAGAGATGCTTCTGATTGGCTTTGGAGCACTCAGATCTGAAGTTCAGAAGCTTATTTTGTACTTATCCTATGATCCTTTTAAATAGGCATCAAAATTAGGCTGGTAGAATTTCAAACGTTTTGAAACAGCCTGGGGTATGCTCGAGCGAAGCTGCTTGGGCGCTCGAGCGGTCATGCGACAGAGTGCATTCTGTCAAATCCTACATTGACTGTTTGTACTCTTGGCTTGTGCGATTGTACATGAAACTTCTTGACTTTGATTAGGACTTTATTTCAGATTAGACTCAAATACAAAACAATTTTCTATTTAACACAATCTTATCCTAGCTAGTCTGTTAAGATAACTTAAACTCTTTTGAATACATCATAACCACTTAGGAGATATACACATATACAACCACCTTGAATTGTCATAAAATAAATTAAAAGTATTTAATATTAAATTAAATTCTTTACATTAAAAATTATAAAACATTATTTACACAAAGTTTAAGCAATGTAGGAAGTTTTTAAATATTCAGAAAGTAAAGAAACATAATAGTAACACGAATAATAAAAAATAATCTCGCTTATAAAAAAGTGAAACAAAACTAAACTAAACTAAATGAAGTGTACAAACAATATACAAATAATGAATATGGACCCAATTCATAATAATTAAAAAGGGTAATTAAAATCAATAATATAAACTGAAATAATAATATATGACTTTCAAAGAAGAAAAAATTAACTTGCCGCTATACTAGCCTCAAAAAGTAAAACTTACCTTGGACTTTATTGTTAAATTTAAAAAGGATAATATATGCAAATAATATAAATAAAATATTTAAAATAGTGCATAGCATGTGTTCATTATTATTTTTTATTTTAAAAAATTTAGACACTCCCAATAAGGGGCTTATCGGAAGAAACGAAACTTTTTAATTATATAAAAGATTTAAAGAAAAATTGGTAAACGGTTCAATTTTGTAGGTTATTTACTGTTTTTTAATTCAGTATAAGATTTTTTAATGAGTAAGCTCCATCCTCATAAAAGTTTTAACGCTCAAAGTCTTTTTGGGATAAAAATACCCTAGAATTGATAAATTTTATTTGTGTATTTTCAAAATATGTATAAAAAATACAGATAAATTTATCTATCTTTTATTGAAAGCACGCGTAAAGAATACAGATAAATTTATATGTCTTATTGAAAATACGTATGAAGAACACAGATAAATTTATCTGTTTGCATTATCTATATTGATATACAAATAGATAAATTTATTTGTTAAGCATAAATAAACAGACAGATAAATTTATCTGTTTGCATTATCTGTGTTGATATGCAAACAGATAAATTTATCTATTTGCATATTAAACAGATGAATATCAAACAGATAAATTTATCTGTTGCAGGGTAATTTTAGGAAAAATCACGCAATTGGATCTTGCGCGTTAAAATTTTTATTGATGGACCTTACACACTAAAACTTATTTTTGTGGACCTTTGACTGAAATCCCCAAGATTTAAACATGGCAAAAGACTATGGAGAGTAATAAGAGAAAAACTATTAGATACTCTCGAAATACTATGTAAGCGATATTACGTGGTACTCCCGGCAAATAAATGATTACAATTTACATAATGTGGATCACCATTCGTCTCTTAACTACCCAATAAAATTTAGTCATAATGTCCGTACCATAAAATTTATCGTTAATATATTGGATAAAAATACCACATAAACATGCCACACAATACTCCAGGAGCACCGAATAATTACTCGTAATAAGAGTGCCTCTTATTAAATGATCAAAATTGATTATTCATGAAGTTTTTGGTTTCAGATTTTTAGCTTGCAGCTTATTCGCTAAAAGATATTTTTTTTCCCAAGAAGGTCTTCAGCTTTAACCCGTTTTGAATATGAAAAGAAAAAGAAGTTATTTGTTATTTTTCTTCAAAAAATGTCACTAGAAAAGCTTGTGATCACTTTTAAAATCCAATTAAATAAGTTGTTTTTTTCCCTATTAACAGGTGCTTAAAAGAACAGTTCAGATGCAAATTTATAACCGTAAATTAATTAACTAAATAAGACTATGATCTTTTAACCAAAAGACCAACCTACCCCTAACCACGTAAAACACCTCTACTAGACTGAAATCCTCCTTAAGGAATCGTGATGCTACTATCGTCATATTACATATATAATAAGGATATCCACGAGACAAGAGTGCATGAAATTGCAAGAACGGCTATGATCTTATCCGATACTAATACTTCTCAGCGATGTATATACTCAAACATGCCAACCCTCTACCTCGGCATTTTGATACCGAGGTCAGTGTCTATCCAATCGTTCGACTATAAAGATATTCAACTTTAAAATTTCAATTTCTAATGAGAACATGTTTGCAACCCAAATAAAAGAAAACTTACCTATAACCACTGTAAACAAGGGAATTAAGTACCATAGTGTTGGAATTTTGTGAATTTATTGACCATTGAATTTCAGAATTCAATTGCAATTGAATTGACCATTCAATTAGCAATTGAATCCAGGAAATTAATACCATTCATAACTATTGATTCTCCTGAAAATCCCTCCATGATGGAAGGCCTATATATGCTGTCATCCCATAGAGAAAGAAATACAGAGAAAAAGAGACAGAGCAAAGGTTACAGGAAAGACAGTAGAGGTGAGAAAGGAGAGATACAACTCAGATTATATAGCAAACTGTAAGAGAGAGAAAGA
>JAULJZ010065610.1:0-13316 GCA_032270985.1 Heliamphora pulchella | reverse complement strand
ATATAAAATATTATCCATTAAAAATATTTATTCTTAGAAAATAAATTATGAAAATCATCAAAATCAAATTAAAAAGCCCTTGGGCTAACACTAGTTGCCACACTGACACAGACTCTAAGTCAACTCTTGACTAATGGTCTAACTACAGCACCTGTTGCTCCACCTTCCGTGTTAGCCCAAGAACTTTTTATATTGATTTTGATGATTTTCATAACTCATTTTCTAAAAATAAATTAATTTAAATTGATAATATTTTATATTTTTTTTAAAAAAAGTGTTAACACATATTGAACAAATGAGTTGACACCTTTAACCAAAAGAAATTACTTATCTCTCAAAAGGATTAAAACACTTAAGTATTCTTGAAAAATAATATTTTGTGTTAACCTCAATTGAAAATTAAGTCAAATACTTTAAAGGTAAAAAATTCTTGAAGCATATCAATTGTGTCAACACCTTTAAACAAATGGTTTGACACCCTAATTGTTTAATGAAGTTGCTTTCAGGTATTAAAAATTAGTGTTGACACATAAGTTTTGTGTCAATACAAAAGAGCCGAAACTCTCTAGACTCAAAATGAGTCGACACAAATTAATTTGTGTCGACACAAATGTGGTTCCTCACTTTTGGTATCCAAAACATTGAGTCGACACAAATGCCAAATGAGTCGACACAAAAGTATCGAGGCCACCTGCAAATTTTGGGTGTCGACACAAGTGTGAAGATGAGTTGATATAAAAGTCTTAAGCCTGCCTGAAGAAATTTGGTGTCGATACCAATGTCCAAATGAGTCGACTCAAATATCCCGAGACTTCCTGCAGAATTTTGTGTCGACACCAAAGGCAATATGAGTCGACACAAATTGTCCTCTTCGAAAACGTGAAGAACCATTGAGTCGACACCAAACTCAAAGGTGTCGACACTGTTGTGTTGGTGAGAAAGTTTGCAGAAATTGTGTCGACCCCTCAGAAGATTAGTGTCGACCCAACCACTTGAAGATCCCTGCTCTAGACATTTTGTGTCGACACCAAAAGCCTTTGTATCAACACCTGCAACACAGATTCAAATTCACGGCAGACTTCAACGGTTGAGTTTTTGGCATTTAATGCTCTCACCTACCTCCAATGATCATGAATGATCAAGAGCTTATATAAGGAGTTAGTTCTCAGCATTTAATCTCTCTAGAGACTTACAATCACTGTTCTATTGCTTGAATCAATCTCAAAGTCTTCAAGCTCTCATTTATTGCTGAGCTCCAGCTCTTGTTCCTTATCTCTCTTTATCTTTTCATTTATTATCAATCAATTTCTATAAAGAGAGTGAGTGTTTCTCATTTATTTAATTCATTTATTGTATTCAAGGGTGAGTCACCTTTTATCCTTTGAGTGAGTGAGTAAATCTCATCAAAGAAGAGTTCAAGAGTGATTAGAAGAAAATAGGAGATTATTTTGATAGGATCATCTTGACACTGATATAGGTTTTTGAATGTGCCCGTAAACATTCGTTAGTTCAAGCGAAGTTTTGAAGTTGAAAAGGCTTAGAATGCGCCCGTGAAGTATTCTATATAGTGAAAAAACTTAAGACGAAACTTGAGGAGTGGACATAGGCTTGGATGAAGCCGAACCGCTATAAATTCTTGGTGTCCAGTTTAATCTCTCTATCCCTAATCTCTTTAATATTTGTATTGTTTTAATCTTTGTTTGTTTTGCTATACTTTCTTGCTATATTAAAAGGTTCTCAAAAAGGTTTTAAAAAATTTTATTAATTTTTTAAGACCCAATTCACCCCATGTTGTGTTGTCTAGAACTAACGATTGGCATCAGAGCTTAGGCTCTTGTTTTTTACTTAACCGTCTAAAAGTTTACATTGCAACCACTACCATCGGACCTATCCAATCCGAAGGTTAGTCGACCAATAGATCTCCCTTATTCAATGGAATAAATTACAATTATTGGAAGGCTAGAATGAGAATCTACATTCATGCTGTAGACTACGACATTTGGTGGGTTATTATTAATGGACCCAAAAGACCCACCAAAACCGTTGGAGGGGCTTCCGTCTCTAAATTTGAGGCTAAATGGATAGAAAATGATTTTAGGAAAATTCAAAAAATTTCTAAGGTTATGAATCTCCTATATTGTTCACTTGAACCAAATGAGTTCAATAGAATCTCCACATGTGACACCGCAAAAAAAAAATGAGATAGACTTGAAGTTACCTATGAGGGTACTAACCAAGTGAAAGAGTCCAAAATAAGCCTGCTTGTACATAACTATGAGTTATTTAAAATGAAGCATGATGAAATCATATCTAATATGTATACTTGCTTCACTGACATTATTAGTGGACTAAAATCTCATGGTAAAATTTATACAAATGAGAAATGGTGAGAAAAATTCTTAGGTGCATGCTTAAGAGTTGGGAAGCTAAGGTCACAGCTATCCAAGAAGGTAAAGACCTCAACACGCTCAGTTCAGAAGAACTTATCGGATCTCTCATGATCCATAAGATGAATATAAAGATGGACGATGAGGATGACAACAAAAAGAAGAAGGGCATTGCTTTCAAATTCTCAACTCATGATGAAGAATCCAACAAAGATTCCTCAAGTGATGAGAATGAGGACATAGCTCTCATCACAAAAAAATTCAAACAGTTTCTTAGAAATAAGAAATAAGGAGGAAGAAGATTCTTTAAGAAAGAAGGACACAAAAGCGAGCCTACCATGTTCAAGGGAGATTTCAGCAGACTTAAAATTGATCACAAGAAAGATGAAATAATCTGCTATGATTGCAAAAAACCTAGGCACGTCAAGGCAAAATGCCCTCAGCTCAAAAAGTAGTTCCAAAAGGACTTCAAAAAGTCTATGATTGTTGCATGGGGCGAGAATGATGACGGCAGTTCTGAGGACGATAAGGAAGAAAACAAAGTTGCAATTGGTGATTGGGTTGCCCCAAATCAAATTTAAAAAAGACAAAGTGTGTGATGCATGTCAACAAAGCAAATAAGTTAGGAGTTCTTTTCATTTTAAAAATGAGATTTCAACTTCTAGGCCATTACAACTATTGCACATGGACTTATTTAGTCCAAAAAGGACTTTAAGCCTTAAAGGCAAGAGATATACCTTTGTTATTGTTGATGACTTCTATAGATACACTTGAGTGCTTTTCCTAGCTCATAAGGATGAAGTATTTGTCTCTTTTGCAAAACTATCTCGGAGAGTTCAAACTAAAAAAGGTTTTCAAATCACAAGTATCCGAAGTGATCATGGTAGAGAATTTGAAAATAAAGATTTTAAAAAGTTTTGTGATGAAAATGGAATTAACCATAACTTCTCTGTTCCTAGAACCTCTCAACAAAATGGAGTTGTTGAGAGGAAGAATAGGACATTGGAAGAAATGGTTAGATCTATGCTCTATGAAAATAATCTACCAAGATACTTTTGGGCCGAGATTGTCAATACCGCTTGTTTTATCATAAGCAGAGCTATAATACGAGCTTCTCCCAAGAAAATCCCATATGAGCTATGGAATAAAAGAAAACCTAACATCAGTTATTTTCGTGCCTTTGGGTGCAAATGTTTTGTTTTAAACAACAACAAAGAACTTTTGGGCAAGTTTGATACAAAATCTGATGAAGGTATTTTCTTAGGATATTCTATATCTAGCAAAGCGTATAGAGTTTTCAACAAAAAGACCCTGGTTGTTGAAGAATCTATACATGTTATTTTTGATGAAGCTAATCTTGGTTCTTCAAAGGATTTTTGTAAAGATAACTTGATTAACATAGAAAAGGGTGTTAAAGATCTCTTCATCAAAAAAAAGAAAGAACCAAATCAAGAGGAAACTTCAAATCCTCAACAAATTGAAGTCCAATAGGTTGCTGAATCTTCAAATCTAGGAAATTCAGATTTTTCTTAGGAGTGGAGGTATGCTCATGGTCACCTAAAAGATCTTATCATTGGTGATCTATCGCAAGGTATCAAAACTCAACCCTCTCTACATAATGTTTGTGGTAATTTAGCATTTTTTTTCAGACTGAACAAAAATATTTTGAGGAAGCCAAAAACGATGAGTTTTGGACCTTGGCTATGCAAGAAGAGCTTAATCAATTTGAACGAAACAAAGTTTGGACTTTAGTCCTAAGACCAAAGGAACACTCCATCATCGGTACAAAATGAGATTTTAAAAATAAAATGGATGAGAATGGAGTAGTTCTTAGGAACAAAGCTCAATTGATAGCCCAATGCATCGATTTTGATGAGACTTTGCTCCTGTGGCTAGGCTTGAAGCCGTAGGAGTAAGAAGAAGGCATCGATTTTGATGAGACTATTGCTCCTGTGGCTAGACTTGAAGCCATTAGGATGTTGCTTGCTTTTGCATACTTTAGAAACTTCAAACTCTATCAAATGGATGTCAAAAGTGCCTTTTTAAATGATTTTATCTTAAAGAAAGTTTTTTGGAAACAACCGCTTAACTTTGAAAATCCAGATTTTCCAAATCATGTTTACAAACTTACCAAGGCTCATTATGGTTTAAAGCAAGCACCTAGAGCATGGTATGAAAGGTTAAGTAAATTCTTGATTGAAAATGAATTTTCTAGAGAAAAAATTGATACCACTCTTTTCATCAAGTCTCAAGAAAATGATATGCAAGTTGTCCAAATTTATGTTGACGACATTATTTTTGGTTCAACTAACGAATCTCTTTGTAAGAATTTTGCTAAGTGTATGTAGGGAGAATTCGAGATGAGCTTGATGGGTGAGCTCAACTACTTCCTTGAACTTCAAATTAAATAAACTCAAGAAGGAATCTACATTAATCAAGCTAAGTACACACGGGATATATTGAAGAGGTTTGACATGCTGAAAGCAAAATCCATGGGAACTCCAATGTGTCCTATAACAAAGCTTGATAAGGATGAAGATGGTATAGCAGTGGATGAAAAATGCTATAGAGGTATGATCGGATCTCTACTTTACCGTACTACTAGTAGACCGAATATTATGTTTAGTTTTTGCATGTGTGCTAGATTTTAATCTAATCCTAAAGAATCACATGTGACCGCTGTTAAGTGCATCTTTAGATACCTCTTAGGTACACAAAACCTAGGATTATTCTATCTTAGAAGAGTAGTCTTTGAGTTATTTGGCTATCCAGATGCTGATTTTGCCAAAGTAAAGTAGATAAGAAAAGTACAAGTGAAACTTGTTAATTCTTAGGACATTCACTAAACTCTTGATTTAGCAAGAAACAGAACTCAGTAGTCTTGTCTACAGTTGAGGCTGAGTACATTGCAACTAGAAGCTGTTGTGCACAACACTAGTGCTATTAATATATCCAAGAACCCAATACAACACTCAAAAACCAAGCATATTGAGTTTAGACATCATTTTATACGAGATTATGTGCAAAAAGGTAATATCGAACTTGAATTCATAGGCACAGATTACCAATTAGCTAACATTTTCACAAAATCTTTAAATAAAGAAATAATATGCTATATTAGAAGAGAACTTGGTATTTTATGTGCTCTTAATTCATAATTAACATATCATACTAACCATGTCTTTTCAATGCATTTCAATGCTTTTGATATTCTTCATTGATGTGTGAAATGTGTCGATACCACTTAAAAAAGTGTCGACACAATTGTATGCTGAGTTGACCCAAAATTGTATAGGAGTGGCACTGCGAAGCAAAGTGTCGACCCCTTTCTATAAAGTGTCGACTCAAATTCGTTACCTGACTCGGTAAATTTGTGTCGACCCAACGCTTAAATGTGTCGATTCAAAATAGCCGAAAGTGTTGACACCTTCTGAAAAAGTGTCGACACAATTTCTTGTTTTGAATACCCACACTTGGAAAAAAAAGTGTCGACACAAATGACATATGTGTCGACACAAATCTTATGCCTATATAAAGAGGCACCGACCCCACCCGTCGTATCGTTTCCCTCTCTCTCACATGTTTGTTTGTCTCCCGCACATTTTTCTTCTTCAAAAAGACGTGTCGACTCGTCTCCTCCCCTTCTCTTCGAATCTAACCTCAAATCATTCACAATGCCACCAAGGATGATGGGGAAAGGTGTAAAACGCACGAGCAAAGGGGGTTCCTCAAACTCTAGAACCTCAAAGAAGAAGAAAACGACCTCTACAGTGGTGACGACAACGGTACTGGAACCGGTTGCCATAGCAGAGGTAATCAACTTCAAAACTCCCAAAATTCGTCAATTTTATTTTTCTTTTTTTATTAATTGCAAAGTCATTCCTAGACGTAGCATAGATTTCCCTATTTTTGACTCCATCAAAATGAGATTCAAGGATCTTTTTTCTAGTCTCAGGTAGGAGAGACTCTTGCAAATCAAAGAACCTCACTATCCCACTTTGGTCAAATTGTTCTATACACACATTCACATCTCAACCATTCCAACAACAACCATCACCACTTGGGTGAATGGTGTTGAGATTCATTTGACCTCTTCACCCCTAAATAAAATACTCTGTATTTCAGAAGGTGAGATTTGTGTCCCCTATAACAAAAGACCCCTTGACTTTGAAGGCTTTTTTTTTTCTGATGTCGTGAAAAGCATCTTTGAAAACGATGAGATTGACCCCTCCAAGCCTTCAGAAGCCAACTCCCTTAAGCCAGATATGCGTATCCTGCATGATATGGTGAATCACATCTTTCTTCCCCATATGAAAAAATTTGGTGATGTTTCTACATGCATTTTTTCATCACGTGGTGCATTTTAGAGAAGAAAGCTCTTGATCTAGGGTTCCATTTCATCTCTGACATTCTGCACTCTCATAGCAAGTCTAACTCTTCTCTTTCTCATGGCATGTATCTGATCCGAGTCTTTCGTTACTTTGGCGTAGACTTATCTGCAGAAAAGATGGTATCATTTTTAAAACATGATTTGTATGGTAGCTTTTCTCTCAAACATATGCAGATTGCAAATGTTAACGGAGTTTGGACTACATCTCGTCGTGGTACTCCATCCTCTACCAGAACTCCTCGTCCTCCACCTCGTGCCATATCTCCTATTCCCTATGATTCTAGTGCTCCTGGCCCCTCCTTCTCTAGACCTCATGATGATCCCTCCTCTGTTCCTCCTCATTTTCATGCAGTTCCATCTTCTGTTGGTCCTTCTCCTGATCTGTCTGAAATCACCTCTCTGATAAAAAATTTGTCCTTCTCCATGACTAATTTTCAAGTCAAGGTTAACTAAGACGTTTTTGATCTTCATCACATCATATCTGATCTTTCTGATAAAGTTAAAAGTCTAGACAAATCCAACCAAACTTTAAGGAAAGAAGTTGAACGTGCAACTGATGCTGGATGATCCTTATATCGCACAATGGATGATAGCATTGTCTCCATTGTCAATTCGAACAATGTCATTCTCCAGTAAATCAGAAAGGAATATGATAAATGTGACGCCCCCTCCTCCGGGCACATCGGGACATACATAAATATAAATAAATAACTATTCTAGTCATTTATTCATACTTACATACGTTAGTTATTACATCATAAAGGAGTTCTGAACTGTTCAAAGTACTTAACTATTATAGTTTCACCAAGAAATTTCAAAAACTACACTAAGCGTGAGAGAACTGAATATAAGCACAAAAGCAGAAGTCTTGACTCCTCAGAATGCATCAGCAAAATCCACGTGCTCTTGGAACTCGCCCAGTTCTTCCAACTCTTCTTCACCTTCGGGGATGACTTCCACTAAGAACTCCCTACCTGTGGCACGAATGCCATGAGCTAAGACCCAGAAGTAAAATACTCTAACCTTCTAACTAATTTCACGGTACAAAATTCATCGTAACACATACCATAAAACAAAAAGTACAGTTTATAGTTAAGGAGACAGACAAATTTATAACATGGTAGCAGATAAGTCAATAAACATGCATGTATGAAATGCAGATGCCCAACCCAAAATGCACCCAGATTCTAACAGGAATTCCACGCCGAGAATCACCAGAGTAAACTTTCACAGGTAATTGATCACCAAAACCATCATCGTGCCTCGTTGCGAATAGTAACCACATCGCCTGGCGTCATGCCACAGTTGTTTTACTCAATGGCAATGGCGTGGGGTTCGCGCCATACTCCAGGCCAACCTTATCACTTCTTCAGGACTTAATTGTCATTGGCTCAGGACCTATTGTCATTGCCTCAGAGACTTATTGTCACTGCCCTCATTATCAAGCGGTTTGTCCCACCTTAAGACTCGTGATGCCTTCGCTGGTGTCAACCCAAATGTCCAAGCTATCGAAATCAGAATGCTAGCGATGAACCCATGGTGCCCAACAATATTCATGATAAACTATTTCAAACACCGGGGACACACCCAGGGTGTACAAGGGGAACTCATCCCAAAACATTTTTAAAAATGGCAACTAGAGAGGCCTTAGACTTAGAGTTATGAAAGAAAACCTCTACACAATAATCTAAATGGCACCATTATGTTCCCGTACATTAGGTTCCCGTACATCAGCATTCCTGATCACTAGGCATATAGCGGCTGTTAGGCTCAAGACGTGATACGGCTCAGGACGTAACACGACTCAGGACATACATGGCCCAAAGTTAACATATCCAATACAATAATCTGAGTGACACCATTATGTTCCCGTACGTTAGGTTCCCGTATATCAACGTTCCCAATCTCTACGGCATATAGCGGTAGTTGGGCTCAAGACGTGATACAACTCAGGACGTAACACGGCTCATGACATACATGGCCAAAGTTATTCATACATGACACAACAATCTGAATGGTACCACTACGTTCCCGTACGTTAGGTTCCCGTACATCAACGTTCCCAATCACTATGGCGTACAGCAGTAGTTCGGCTCAAGACGTGATACGGCTCAGGACGTAACACAGCTTAAGACATACATGGCCCATTGTCAATACCCCCACAACAGTTTACACAGATGGACTCCAATATGCTAAGATGCAAGTGACGATGTTCATAATGTGTACCATTGATCTCAAGTGCAACAATTTATAGCATGGCATTAACATGGCAATATTCATGGTACAACGCGCAAAGCACAAGGTACAAGTATGTGAAGCACAAGCTACAATTCTCAAGATATGATTCAAATATGATAGCATGAGTTCTAAATCATCATACATTTACTTAAAACACATTAATCAACTAATCCAAATCAATCATCATATAAAACTAGGGTCTCATGAAAAAGGGTACTCAATTCACACTAAGCAACTTTTAAGGCCAAAAATTAAGTATTAAATTAAAACGGATGACCAAGTTTTGGGGTATCTAGACTTGGAATTAAGCTATAATTTTTATACACCATTTAGATAAAAATATATCCTACAACTCTTATATTTAACACCAAGACCAAATCCTAAGGAAAATGGGTGAACATTTCATCCTAAGAAAAAATGGTTCAGCACTTACTTCAAGATTTTACCCAAAATTATAGTTCTGTTTCTCTCGGTTTTGGGGTATGAAATGAAGTCCAAATGAGCCCATTGTTTATTATGTTCTAGCTTAACAAGTTCCATACAAATTTCATTTTTAGAGCTAAGAGTAGTTGTTTGCAACAAGTTAGACTTTTGGCCCTTTTAAAAATTAGGTTCTGTCAGCCGCCAATACTCAACAGAGCCGGTTTTGGACAGAGGATTTAAAACGGTTTTGGGATTTCATACCGAGGATTCAAGGTCTTCTTTTTGGGAAAAAAATACATCAATATGTTAGCTACAAAGTTGATGTAGACCACGTTTGGAATTGGTCACTAAAAATAGGTGTTTTGGGCCATATAAAAATATATGACAGAATGTTCCTCGAGGGCTGAAAATCAATAGAGATATTCAGAGGGGTTTGGACCTATCAGACCTCAATATTGTATTCTCATTTTTGGTGGGTATATGGATATACATGTTATCTACAATTTCATGTTTTGAAAAAAGTTCGGATCTCATTCTAAACTAGGGTTTCCAAGTTGGTAGTGTTGAATGGTCAGAAAATGACACACTTTGGTAAAATTGCAATATCTTGAGTTCTGGTTATGAAAATGAGTTGAAACTAACTTTGGATGAAATATAACACAAGAATATAACTCTGGATACAAAAATCATGCTTAGATCAATTTTCTAAATTGAGTTATGGTATTTCAAATCTCAGGGTAGAAACATCAAAGTTCTAGAAAATCAAGCCTCTTAGGGTTTAGGTCCTCTACTTATGTTATGCCAAGTTTTGATTCTATTTCCTTGCATGCTTGTGTTTCAAACTTAAATATCAAGACTCCAGCACCCTTAGAAATTATCAAACTCAAAGATAACAACTTACAACAACATCTCATATCATTCATAATCAAAACAGCCCCCAAGGTTCCAACTACAACGCCTTTTCGGTTTGATTTTAGTTATTGGTTTTTAGAGTGTTTAAAGGGATGGGTTGAGGGATATTTTGAGGGATCTTAGATACAAATTTTAGAGGTTTTAATTACTTTTTTTGAGAGATCAAAGAATGGTAGATAATTGATTTGGACTTAGGTTTCGAAAACTCCTCGGTTTCTTCCTTTTTCTTCTTTCTTCTTCCTCAAACTCATGGAATACCTCAAGAACAATTGAAGGTCTGGTCCCTCACTCTCTTGCACGAAATCTTGAAGGGGAGAAGTGGTGTTTGAGCTTAGTTTATATTGGAGGAGGATAGGGAACACATGGGAGACAAAAAGTACCTTGAAGGAGACTTTTTCTTCACTTTAATAAATGTGATTTGAGTTTTGATTTAAGTTCATTTAATTCTTGGAGGCTAGAATTCATATTTGGGGAAGCTAAAAGTAGCTAGGTGGCTGTTTGGGGGTCAAAAATCTGATCCCCTATCAATCAAGGGGTTTGTCTCGATTTTTGTGCCCATATTGTGTAAGAAAATGCATTAAAAGTTAATTTGATGTATCTTTTTGGTATCTTTTTCTACCGAGACTTATTATTTTGACTTATTTATGAGAAATATAGTATTTCCATGTATTATCATAGTATCCATAGCAATTGATTAAATAGATGTAGTCTTTTAAGTCAAATTAAGCTGTTTTAGCAATATATGACTTTTTGAATTATTTAGTTGTGTATGAACTTCAATAATAATTTGTTTACTTTTGTTCACTTATAACACTATATTATTAGGTATATTACTTGTTCAACAAGTTTGGGATCATCATAATGCTTCGTTTAATACATTTCTCATCACTTAAAGCTAAAAAGAAGCAAAAAAGTCACTTTTTGGCACATCCCCCAAGGTGGTCGGCCACCAAGGGGTATTTTTAGAAATTTTGATGTTATTTTGTCCTCCGATACTTAATTGTACTTAAATTCTTGATTTAGGATATCAATATGTCAAAATTTGAGTTTTTAAGACTTTTTGCTGTACTAGCGGCAAAACGGTCATTTTACCCTATTTTTGAGAATTTTTGATTTTTAATTTATTATTTCATGATATATACTTAATTTAGAATGTTAGGAGACTCTTCGGGTGTTAAGGCTTTGTTGCTTGAGTTTTGAACCTTTTTAAGATTTTCAAGCCGAACTTAGGGTTTTCGATTTGAGTTAGGGTTCGGAACTACTTCTGTGTTCTATGGTCTTGTGGCCTATCCGTCACTAACACTAGGATCTGAGCAGGGTCATTACATAGGTCATTATCAAAAGGGTTGTTACAACTAGGGTCTGTACCGAGTCGTTACAAACTACTTCCCTTAAACAAATTTCGTCTCCGAAATTTTGCCCCGTACTTCACCGTTTAGAAGGTTAAGGATGATTTACTGACATTGTACTTTCTCGTTCTCCAAAATTGTGTCCTTGTTTACTTGAGTTGTTTTTTATTGAGGGTGTGGATAAGGTTGAGCTCATATATTCATCACTTAGCGTAAAGGTTGTCTTGTCCTACTTAACACCTTAAACTAATTACTACCTAATCTTCAAGGATCGTGTCACATAACCAACTAGCTCCAATAAGTTTCGTATCTCTGTCACGTTAGTTAACCTCTTCCCATTAACTGTTGTTTCTACTTCTGTTGAATCCACTTGAATTTATTCTCTAGATATAACATGACCTAAAAACATCACCCGACTGAACTAAAACTCACACTAACCAAATTTAACACACAACTTGTGCTTTCTCACAATCTACAAAGAGTCTTCAAATGTTTCATGTGTTCCACTTCATTCCAAGAATATAACCGAATATCGTTTATCAAAACAATCTCAAATTGATCTAGAAAGCTTCTGAACACCCGATCCATTAGGTCCATAAACACAACAGACATTCATTAACCCGAAAGGTGTCACTACAAATTCATAACGCTCATAACGAGTCCTAAAGGCAGTCTTGGGTATATCTAACTATCGTACATTCAATTTGTGGTACCATGACCCCAGTCTATCACTGAGAATACATTAACTCCAAAACACAACTTACATCGAGTACGACTTCCACAAGTGATCATATGTCTCTAAACTAGCCCACCACCGAAACTGATTTCAAACATTCTCTACTTCTGTCTGGAAAGACTGTCACTTTACCGAAAACCAACTCATTGCCATATTCAAACGTATGCCGAAAACTATCTCCCGATCGACTAACGACTATTAACTCGGAATCACATCACCACTTTGTATTGAACCATTTTAGCCTTATGACCATCAAAACTAATACCGCCACTTGAACCTAATGAGTCACTAGGGCTAAACATACCACACAGACTAAACGCTCCCTAGGTATATGCTTACTCATACGAATCTAATCACAACCTCGTCACATATTTTCTTCACGTATGTACCATCCACCCTACAATCCTTTAACTAAACAGTATTAACTCCTTATTATAAAGTCTCTTATCATCATCACTCAATCCCTTCACACATTTTCTACCATGTAATCGAACCAAGAACCACTTTCATACTTTAATTATTTTATCTTACCCACATTCTACCAAGACACTCGATTCACTCAAGGCCAATTATAAAAATCATACCTATGAATTTGTATAGTCTCACTTTACGCTTCCACTCTTCTCATCCAAACACTTATTCCTCCCACGTACTCACATTAAGCTGCTACACAACTCCATAAAAAATAACAGAATTATATCACCCTTCAACTTGTCATACATAGAGTTCACACGTTCCCATAAGAAAACTTCTTTTCTATACTAGCAACATCTACTCACCAATCTAAACAAACTGGCTCTAACAGGTCACATCACAAAAGGTTTTTAAAAGCAACTTTCTTGCAACTCACATCGATACCATAACGATAACCGAATACCACT
>JAULJZ010065599.1:0-13317 GCA_032270985.1 Heliamphora pulchella | reverse complement strand
CTTATTTATAAGTAAATTCGAAAATTCTAACTCCATATAATTACAAAATCCTACACATATTAGGCTCCTTGTAAATTCATGACTCTACCCCAATCTAAATACATATAAATAAAATACTAATTATATAGATATACAGAATACAAGACATACATCCAATAGGTTGGTCATCGGCGCATCCACAACTCTTAATGCAATTCATCCGAAAAAAAGTGAATTTATTTAAATATTAATTAAAAAAAGTGTTTATTTAATATGAAATTTAACACTCATTTTTTGACAGTAGGATTGTGTGGTGTCAAATTATTATTATTATTATTACTCTTTTCATTGAAACAAGTTAAAAAAATAAAAAAAAATTAATTTTTTGCATAATAATGATTTTTCTTATAATTATTTTTAATTAAAAATTTTAACTTTTAAAATTTTTTATCAAAAAATCCAAAAAAGTAAATATAAAATTTAACTAAAAGATAACAAAAAATTAAAAATAACAAAAAATAACAAAAATCTTAAAATTTATCCGAAACGAGAAAGCAAGCATCTAACCCTACTTGGTGGAAAATTATTTAGTACTTTTTTGGAGTATCATGTATATAATATCATATAATATTTTTGATAAATAAATAATTATAATATACATAATGTGAATTATTTTTTGTCTCTTAATTACTCAACAAATATGAATCATCATATTACTACCGTAAAATTTATCGTTATCATATTAAATGAAAACACTATATAAACTTGCTACATAAAATTTCAAGAGCACCGAATAATTACTATTGGTGGATAGATAATTAAGATCAACCAAACAAGTTCACTGAAATTATTCTTTTCGATAATTACAGGCTCGAAGACAAAAACATTAAAAAGCTAATAAATAAATAAAAAAACCAAACAAAACAGACAAAGTAAACAGAGTTTCAGGAAGATTTCAAAAACAAAACAAGAAAAAAAACAGAAAAATAAAATAAAAATAGAAAGAGGTCAGATTAATTGGTGTGAGCTGTTGACTTCGGCCTCTTCACTATCAAAACAGGGCACTTAGCTTTGGCTATTAGCTTTAAGCCGATTTTTTTGGCTCTTGACTTAAAATTTAAAAAATTAAAAAATTAAAAAATTAAAAAATTTTATTTTTTAACTCTTAGCTTTTGATTTTTTTATTTTTATTTTTATTTTTTACTTTTTTCATAACAATTTTAAATTTTACTTTTTTACATATAAAATTAAACAAATTCAAACCAAACAATTATATCCTAATTAATTTAAAACTTGAGAACAATTATAGAATTTCACGTTGAGTTAGCTTAAAAATTACTATTTTCCAATCAAATGAGTTTTTTAATTTTTTAACTTAAAATAATTTAAAATTAAAAAATCAATTTAAAACTAAATTGCCAAACAAACTCTATATAAAAAATAAAATTAAAGAAAAACTTTTCCATAGTGTGTCTTACATTTTTTTTTTGTTTTTATAAACTTTTATATTTTGGCAAAAAATATAATCTAAAAGGGAAAAAAAATATGAGAGAGAGATTGGATGAGAGTACGCGATAAGAAATGATCGGGTGAAAACAGGAAAAGCCAAGTGAGAGTGGGACCCACGTCTTGATCAAGCCATAGCCATGGCTTCCCATCACCACCATATCAACGCCCATCTTCTCCGCTGTCTGACAGATCACGTCCCTGGCGTCTCTATTCCCCACTCTCGTCTCCACCTTAACCTGCAACGCAAGCGCATACACAATCATAGCCTCATATTCACATGACGATTTTGCCCTTTTCAACCCACAAAAATCACGAGACTACCCACGTCTTCAACTTCGTAGCAGAGCCTCTTCGCCTTCTCCATCACGCTGTTAGCCACCACGTTGCTGTACCTCTCCATGGACGCTATAATATCAGACGAAAACAAGTACCCTGAGAACCAAACGAAATTACCAAAATACCGCTCAATGGCGGCCCTGCATCTACGTTTGTGTGGTTGCCACGTGAAAAGTGATGATCTCACAAACAAATATTTAAAAAGTGTCTATTAAAAAATTTAATTTTTATTTTAAAAAATTAAACTGCTTAGGATAATTTTTTAGAGTAATTATTTTTTTATTAAAATATCTAATATATTTTTTATTAAATTATAATATTTAAAATATTGACACAATTTTTTTTTGGTATTGAGAGTAAAGTTAACTTTTTAATTAAGAATATTATAACTATTTTACTTTACAAAAAAGTTAATGTATTTAGAATGTGTATAAATCTTTTTTATAAAAAAAATAAAAGTTAATTGTCTTTTTAAAAAATCAAATAGCATAGCTTAAAATTTAATTTTTTTATATATTTAAAATCCATTTTTTAAATAATCCAAACAGAACTTTAGCCCCGTTTGGATTATATGATTTGAAAAGAAAAAACAATTAAATTATCACTCCAATTACTTATTTGTATGATTAAAAAGATAAAAAATAAAACAAATAAAAAGATTTGATTACCTCTTAAAACTTTACTTTTGAATCTCTCCCAAGAATATAAAGAAATAGTTTCCTTTGTAATGACATAAATAAATGAAGTACTACTACTTTAAAATATAATTAATTTAGTAAAATTATGTAACCCGCTTTCTTCTATTTTTTTTTATTAAATTAACCAAATAAAAAAAAGAATAACAATTCTTTTTATTATATTTATCCAAACAAAAAAAATATACGTTTTTTTAAATATGCTAATTACGGCCATTGAGGGATAATGATGGTAAAAAGTATACAAAATATTTGTGCACAATAAATTAATATTAATAAAGAGTGGTTAGTCCCAGTATTTCATTTTATAATTTAAATAATTTTTTCTTTTCATCTACCCTAGGCCTAGCTTCCGAAACTGGCTTCTAAAAATAGTCAATTAATTTTTTTTATTTTTTAATGTTTTTTTAAAAAAATGCTTATATACATTTTAAATATTTTAATTTTTTTTTCATTAAAAATATTATAATATCGTCAATTAAAAAAATTAATTATTTAAAAAAATATATATTAATATTTTAAATACTATAACTTAAAAATAAAAATTAAAAATATATTAAACATTTTAATAAAAAACAAAGAAAAAAAATAACTATAAAAAATGATCCCACACCCCAACTTTAAAAAAAAAAATAAAATATTTCAACATTTTAAAATTACCTGTTCCGTCCAAGGTGGAGTAGACGGGAGGAGGTTGTTTGGCGTAGAGGAGAATGAGGGTATTTCTGAAATCTCGGGAAACCAAGTTCTTGAGGCACCATGAGAGAGCGTACGCGCTCTCTTCGCTTTCGTCCACGGCCACAAGGATCTTCCGCTCCGCCGCTTCGCCGCCGGCCATTCTTATCTGAATCTGATTTATCGGATCGGATTGTCGGATATTTACGTTGACTGTGGGCACTGTCGGATTATACGGATAGAAGGTGATGTGTGTGTTGTATATATATGGTGACTGGTGAGCTTGAAACTAAAATCTATTGGCGGTTTCCAGTTTTGGTTCTGTGTTTGGTGGTTTAACAAACCGTGGGCCTTTTCTGCCGGCAGTACAGTAGTATTATTTGATGTTTTTGAAATTTTACCTGTTAAGTTTATGGAGTGTTTTTATTTAGCATAATAACGATAAATTTTATAGTTAAAATATATTAATTTATTTTTATTTAGTAATTAAAATATAAAATATAAATTATAATTATTTATTTATCGAAAGTACCACGTATTACTTACAATATATTTAAACAAATATTTAATAATTTTCCAAGTACAGTGGACTAGTGGCGCGGGATACGTTGCCCCGGGCAAATTATCCGGTACTCTCCAAATATCACGGCATAAAAAAATATTTCTATACTCAATTTTTATTTTTATTTTTTTTAATGTTTCAAGGTGTTTGGATAGATTTAAGTGTATTTTGATTAATTTTTAAAAATTAATCTTATTGTCCACTCGTGTAGTGTAGGGTATAGGATACAATTAAAATTGAGACAAAATTTTATATAAATTAATTTTAAAAAATGAATAACTACTTGCAAGTTTTAACCCTGAAATCTTAAATGGAGTAAACCCCAAATTTAGTTGAAAAATTGTCTTCACTAAATAATTAGTATATTTAAGCCATGCTTTAAAGTTTTAGACTAGATTGGTATGTTTAGTCCTATGACTAATTAATTTAGGATACCAAATATTTTGAATTAAATATTTTCAGTTTAATCCAATTTTATATTTGTTTGCTGCATATGATGAGTACTTATTAATGGCAACTTAATTTAATTTTTGGTTTGATTTGATAAGAATTAGTTAGGAATAATAATGTTTTGACAAAAAATTCTTTTACGAGAAAATTAATATTATTCTTATATGTAAGAACTGACTGCACTGTTTTATAATTACAAAGTCAAATTTTTTTATTAGAAAATTTATATTTGATATTTTTTACAAAATTTGACTTAAAAAATTTATTTATTGGTTGGTGTATCCCAAATAATTGTTGTTTTCAATAAATCTGAAATAAAACATAATAACAATTTAATTTGTTTTATATCACTTGATAGTGGGATATGATATATAGTTATATGTATATTGAACAAATATAATTAAAATATTGTCAAATAATACCAAATTAAAAAAAGAGAAAAAAAATTAAAAATTTTGCAAGAGACCAAAAAGTCAAAAAAATAAAAATAAATAACCCTCGAGCCAAAAAATAAAATAAAAAAGTCACTAATAATGTTGCAAAGTAAAAAATTGATATTAAAACTTAATCTAAAATAATCCATGTAAAAAAATGAAAAAAAAGGAATAAAAGTAAAAACTAAAATGTGAAAAACTGAGAAAAAAATGAACAAAAAAATATTTTTAAAAAAAAGATATTTCACTAATAACGATATCAAAATATTTAAGAAAAAACACAAACAATGATATGAAAAGTTAGTTTAAAAAACTAAAAATGTTGTAAAAGTAAAATTAAAGGTCAAATTTATCTTTTCACACTTGGGTTTTGTTCACTAAGGGGCTTAAAACTCAATTTTTTGTCTTTTGACTAAATGTCAAAAAAAAAAGCAAAAAAAAAAAAACTGAAAACTCAGATGCTTTTAGGCATTTTACTTTTCATATAAAATAATTTTATATATTTTTTAAAAATATCATAATTTTTATTATACACATTTATTTTTTATAAAAATTATATTTTTAAATTCCACTTATCAAAATCTATCAAATAAAATTTTTATTAAATATAAAATTATGTAAAAATAAATTTTAAAAAATTATAATAATTTTATTATGACTTAAAGCTCATTTGCCTTAAAACTACTTTAAGTCAATTTTTTTAATTTTTTATCTTTTGAAAGTGATCCATACGATTCAATAAATAAATTTTTTACTTAGCTCAAAGTGACTTTCAAAAAAAAATTTTAATTTGAAGACATTTTCAAACGAGACCGTAATCTCTTATATTTTTTAATCTCTCAACTAAATATTCGACCATCACCACATGAATAATTATCTCTCGTTAATTGGATATGGACTCTCATCCGAATATTGAATTCGAACACAAATTTAGTTAATAGAGCATAGAATAGTATTATATTTTAGACTGTTAGTTATATTCGAACCTTTAATCCCAAATTCTAAACATAACTTTAGATTTTTAGTTTATGAAGTATTATAAATTAGATTATTAGTAAAGTATTTAAGGTACCAAAGATTGTTAGGTTGAGAATAGAATAATAACATATGATAAATAGTATAATGTTTAATTTAATATTATTTTAATAGAATTATTATTTTTTAAATATGTACAAAAATCAACTTTTAATCCCATGTCAAACCAACCCACCTTCCTATGAAATTGAAATAGTCCCTATAATAAAGGGTTAAAATAGTTGTGTATTTTTATTTAAAAATTTATAATTTTAAAAAAAAATATTTTTCATGTACCAACCAAATTCCAAAAAATAAAAAGAATGAGTTGTTTTTGTAAATTTATTTTATATAAAAAATATTTTTTATTATAAAGTATTTTCCTTCTAAACAAACTGATCTAAAAATGTGAATCTTGTCTCTTCCTTATTTAATAAAAATGAACTGACATTTTGAAATCTCTCCATTCGTATTGCATATTTTTTATTTACCATTGGCTCAATTAGCAGATGTTCTCAAACATATACAATATTTAGATGGCTAAATACACACAACATGCGTACGTATTATCTCGCCCTCACTTTTGAGAGATAGCATTTTGTTCAAAAGTAAATTTTCATGTACACAAAAAAAAAAATTTACAACAGTAAAATCTTAAAGTCAGATGAAACCAGTAATATTAGACGATTTAAATTGGTATACTTTTATTTTTAGGTTGGTTTTTGATTTATTATTAGGTTTATATCAATTGGCATACTTTCATTCTTAGTATATTGAAGATAGGTTTTTACATTTTAGTTAGATTACTTGATTGCCTTAGTAGGTTGTCTCTTCTCTTATTTTCAATAACAATTAGTTTATTATATTTCATATTAACTAAAATTTAATTGATTTTTTAATTATATACAACCACTTAACTAAATGTGTGATCATTTTATGCTCTAATTATTGCCCAATTAATATTATGATCGTAATTAAAATAATAATATCATGATAATTCTATTTTATTATTTTCTATGTTCATCATTTCAAGAGGTCTCATACCTAAATTACATTGACCGAATATTTAATGAATAGGAATTTATCAGACACTATCTATTATGATTTTTTTAGTTAATTTGAACGAATATTTTGTATTCTTATTTATTAATAACATAATTTAGCCAATAAAAATGCAATTGGGCCCAATAAAATTTTATATTATTTATTTTTATATTTGATCGTGCATAACTCGGGATATTTGCTATTATTATTATATGGAAGCACCACACAAACATGACCACATGATATTATGAGACTACTGAATAATAACTCATTATTCGATTTCAACCCCTCTAGTTTTTAAAAATCTTCTCTGCTTTTTTATTTTTAAAATGATTTTGATAGTTTCTCTTTGGTTCAATACACTTTTTTTCTCTAAGTATTTGAAAGGAATTTTTATAATTTTACCTAATAAAGATAAAATAAAAGATTTATTTTATTAAAAAGGAGATTGCTAAAATTATTTGTGTTTTTATTTTTATTGACTCAAACTTTTGACAAATAAAATTGGAATTTAAAAATCAAGTTATTTGAGAGCGGATAAAACTACGGACTTGAAATCCAACCCAAAACAAGTAGAATCACACTTACCTCAAAGGTTCGACTCACTGACAGTTTAACCCATAATGAGTTGGAGCCACCCTAGAAAGAGATAATCCACAATACTCAAATAAAAATAACAATTATTACATAGTAATATAACAACCATTTAACTAAGAGATATAAAATATGGATGTAATATTGATAATTACAACTATATGAATATTAGTGCATTGATTATGATAATAACAATATCGTAAGTCGCAATTCGCCAAATATGTTAGCACTACTTTGTTGAGTCAATAAATTAGGTGTAAATGTACAATATAGGTAAAATGAACATGAATTTAACTAATTTAGCCTAATCTAAACATGCTTATCACAATTAATTAGATGTTCACGATTGAATCAAGCAAAATAAGATAACTAAATCGACTATGTAAACAACATGAATAGGATATGCAAGATAAAAAAAATTAAAATTAACCCAGTCACTTCGAGATAGAGAAAATAGATATAGAAAGACCGGAGATCCAAACAGAATACCTGAATCACTAGTAAATCCTCGAGTCGAAAATGGTGATCGGCAGTCCAATCCTCAAGCAGTGATCCAATCCAAGTGTAGGTAAGTCAGGGTCAAGCAAAGTTTCAATGTCGATGATCAATTTCTTGATGCTTCGGCAGGATGTCGGCATTGAGGTTCGTACTCTTTCGGTACTGCAGCAGGGTATCTCTCGCTCTAAATTCTCTTCTGAAAAACGTACCAGGAGTACGGTATTTATAAAATTTTTTCAACCAATGAAATGCTGACACATTTTGTGACACGTCAGGTCATTTGGAGTTGACAGTCGCCGTGCATGGAGTAGGCGGTCGTCACAAAAATTAAGCTTCCAAGAAGTTCATATGGCGGTCGACACAATGGAGTTGGCGACCTCATGGTTCAAATATGGCGTTCGCCACTTTGTCTAGGATTTTCAAGAGATTCTTATGAAGGTCGCCATAATAAGAGTTGGCGGTCCCATAGTTCAAGTTGGCGGTTCAAGGTGATTTTACTGCTTTGAAGACTTTGATCATTGGGTTCAAATTACTAAGCTTGGATCACTTTTCGAGGATTGTTTCAAGAGCACTATTTCACTTGTTTTCATCATCGAATTCATCCGGATTAACCTAAGATTGGCAGGGTCAAATTGGGGTATCTACAGCACCAAGAGCCCTAGCTTAAGCTAGGCAGTAAAAGCCCTAACTCTGGCTAGGCATCAGAAACCCTAGCTCCAGCTAGGCACCAAAAGCCCTATCTTAAGCTAGGCACCAAAAGCCCCAACACTAGCTAGACACCAAAAGTCGTAGCATGTCTAGGCATTAATCTATAGACTTAATCCTGCTAGATGTTTTACGAACAACACAACTCAATTGAGTTTCGCAATACAAACTCGAGATACATGAAGTTTTCCACCTCCTCCTGAAGGAGCAGGTAGAAGTTGGGGGCTAATTGTAGTGGTAAAAAAACTAACAAAATGATTAAACCCAACCAAACACCCCCAACCATAGGTTAGGTGTGACAAAACAAAACATGAGGGTCAAACCCACCCTTTCTCTATATAAGGGCTCTTCAAGACAAGCAAATGTATGTTCTAACTCCCATTTGAATATTTTCAATTTTTCTCTCTATACCCAACTAACTTGGGCATCGGAGGGCTTCTCGGCTACCAATGGCTGGAGGGTTTGTTTTGCAGGCATCCAACAGCGTAGCACCTGGGGGCTCGGTCGTCTTTACTCTCGTTAGGTTCTTTATTATTATTAAGGAAACGATTACATTTTATGTTATCTCAATAATGACATACATAAATTCACTAATAATTATATAGAATGATGATGATTTATTATTCATAAAATAAAATAACTAATGACCATTTAAACCACATTATAACTCCCAAATAATTAATTATTTATTATAATTTTTATTACTATTAAAAATTTCCAACATCACATGCTATCATAGTTGAAGAATTGCTTCGCTAACAAGAGCTTCATTTCATAGATACTTCTAAATTTATAACTCTCTAGGTGAGAGTTTTTCTAAATCAAGGAAAAATTATAGGGAATGAGAAGACATAGTATGAATATATTTTGAGATTTAGGCTTTTAAAAATTTTAGTAATATTTTATGTTTTGATTTTAGTAAAATCTTTTAAACTTGTTAACTTCAATTATAATTTTTCTGAATTAAAATCTTTTATTTTTTTGTACCTTTAATTTGAGTTTTCCTAAATTATGATATTTTATTTTTAATAACTTTAATTAGACTTTTCATAAATGCATATAAATAGACAATTTTGTAATTGCTTTAAGTAGACTATGACATTGAGTGAATAAATTTAGACTTGGTATTGGAATCAAAAAAATTTCTTTTCTTTTGAGTGCAACTTTTATTTTTCTTTATTTTCTTTATTTGAATCTTTTTCTTTTATTTGTTCTCATATTACAAGTCGGCCGAATCGATATTGGAATCAATAATTTTTTTTTTCTTTTGAGTGTAACTTTTATTTTTCTTTATTTCTTTTATTTGAATTTTTTTCTTTTATTTGTTTTTATTTTGTCGGTCAGCCAACATCAATTCCTTATTATATCATTTTAGACAAGTGCTAAGTTTTTGTTGTGGAACAAAACATTTGAATCTTACAATCTCATAAGTTTTTGTTGTCACTACAAACCAAGGTTTAGAGTCTTATTAAGATCAAAAGTACAGTTGATTTTCGGGACAATTCAAAAAAAGTTAAAATATTTTTTTCTTTTAGTATCTATTTTTTTCAAATTACTTTAAACACTTTTACTTTTTTTTTATTTCTCTCTTTTTAAAAAAAAAATTAAACTTAAAAACTATCTCAAACAAGCTCTTAAACTGAGATTTGAATTAAGGAGAGGATTCCTCTAATTTTTCCCTTATGTACTGAGGAGATTCTGGGAAAAGTTGACTTATTGATTTGTAATTCTTCTTCCTTATCACGTTTTGATTAGGTAGACAAGCAATACTGTTGGGGTTGAAGATATTTCACAAGAGGCCAAGGTCTAAACAGCAATCATTAAATTTGGAAAATAGTTTTCATTAGCTTATTTAAATATTAACTTATATTTGTTGCCTTGTTTTAGCTACTTGCTTCCCCAATTCTTGCCTCTTTTTCTTTTTTAGATACCATGGGAATAACCTGCAACCGGGCTGAGGCCAGAGAGGATTTCACCATGGGAGATAAACCTTCATAACTTTTCTTAAAATTACTAAGAAAAATTGAATTTGTAACCGTAGAAAATACTACCATTTCAATAACTTTTGCTTTATTGACAATAAACTGTTAGTTCTGTGAATCTTAATCTGTCTTACGTTAGTATTTGGCCGGTCGTCCGCTAATGCACAGCTATTAACGCAATTCATCAGAAAAAAAAGAGTTTATTTAAATATTAATTAAAAAGGTGTTTATTTAATATCAATTTAAAACTCATGTTTTTGGCAGTAGGATTGTGTGGTGTCAAATTATTATTATTATTATTATTCGAAGTAAATTAAAAAAATAAAAAGAAAGTTTTTTTTTGCGTAATAATAATTTTGCTTATAATTATTTTTAATTAAAAATTTTAACTTTTAATTTTTTTATCAAAAAATCCAAAAAAAAATAAATATAAAATTTAACTAAAAAATTAAAAAATAAAATATAACAAAAAAATTAAAAAAAAATCTTAAAATTTATCCCAAACCAGAAAGCAAGCATCTAACCCTTAGTTGGAGGAAAATTATTAGATACTACGTGATACTCTCGATAAATAAATAATCGCAACATAAATAATATAAATCATTATTTATCTCATAACTATTCAACAAATGTAAATTATTATATTTTTACTGTAAAATTTATCATTATCATATTAAATAAGAGTACTACGTAAACTTGCCACATGAAATTCTAAGAACACCGAACAATTTACTATTGGTGGGTAGATAATGAAGATCAACCAAACAAGTTCACTGAAATTATTCTTTTCGATAATTACATGCTCGAAGAGAAAAGCATTAAAAAACTAATAAATAAATAAATAAAACCAAACAAAACAAAACACACAAAGTAAACAGAGTTTCAGGAAGATTTCAAAAACAAAACAAGAAAAAAGAAAAATAAAATAAAAATAGAAAAAGGTCAGATTAATTGGTGGGAGCAGTTGACTTCGGCTTCTTCACTATCGAAACAGGGCACTCCACGTTCTGTGCACAATGATTGCTCACGCTCCCTAGAAAAGCCCTGCCATTCAAATTAACCAAAATTAATATAAAAACTAATCACAAAAAACTATAAAAAAAAAAAAAAACTTTGAAGTGTGGTTTTTCGTTTTGTATGAACATTGTAATTTTTTTGATCATTTTGTTTTTATTTTTTTAATTTTTTATTACGGGAAAAATCCAAAACATATCATCATTTAATTTAATATAAAAATATTTCATCAAAATTAAAAAAATAATGCATTTGTTTGACTATCGACTTTAAGCTAATTTTTTAATTTTTGACTTAAAATTTAAAAAGTTAAAAACTTTTGTTTTTCAGCTCCTAGCTTTTAGCTATTTGCTTTTATGTTTTTTTGACTTTTTTTTAGTAACAATTTTAAATTTTATTTTTTTACATATAAAATTAAAAAAATTCAAACTAAACAATTATACCTAGCTCATTTAGAATAAAAGATAATTATAAAATTTCACAAAGAGCTATTTTAAAAATTACTATTTTTTTAACCAATAAACTTTTTAATTTTTCAACCTAAAGTGATTTAAAACTAAAAAATCAATTTAAAACCAAATTGCCAAACAAACTATATATATATATATATATATATATATATATATATAACTTTTTCATGGTGTGCCTTACATTTTTTTTTTATAAACTTTTATATTTTGGCAAAAAAATATAATCTCAAAAAGGGCAAAAAAATATGATAGGGAGATTGAATGGGAGCACGTGTCAATAAATAATTGGGTAAAAACAGGAAAAGTCAAGTGAGAGTAGGACCCACCTCTTGAACAGGCCATAGCCGTGGCTTCCCATCACCACCATATCAACGCCCATCTTCTCCGCCGTCCGACAGATCACGTCCCTGGCGTCTCCATTCTCCACCCTCGTCTCCACCTTAACCTGCAACGCAAGCGCCCACACAATCAGAACCCCATATTCACGTGACCATTTTACCCTTCCCAACCCACAAAAATCACGAGACTACCCACGTCGTCAACCTCGTAGCAGAGACTCTTCGCCTTCTCCATCACGCTGTTAGCCACCACGTTGCTGTACCTCTCCATAGACGCTATTATATCGGACGAAAACAAGTACCCTGAGAACCAAACGAAATTACCAAAATACCAATCAATAGCGGCCCTGCATCTACATTTGTGTGGTTGCCATGTGAAAAGTGATGATCTCACAAACAAATATTACGTGTTTTAGATTTATTTAAGACATTGCATGAGGTAATATAAAGAAATTATTTTTTTTAAAAAAAATTAATGTCTGTTTGAAATATTTAAAAAGTGTCTTTTAAAAATTTTAATTTTAATTTTAAAAAATTAAACTGCTTAGGATAATTTTTTAGAGTAATTATTTTTTATTAAAATATCTATTTTTAAAAAAAAAAATTATAATATTTAAAATATTGACACAATATTTTTAGTGTTGAGAGTAAAATTAACTTTTTAATTAAGAAATTATAACTATTTCACTTTATAAAAAAGTTAATGTAGTTAGAATGTGCATAAGTTTTTTTAAGAAAATAAATAAAAGTTAATTGTCTTTTTAGCATAACTTAAAGGTTAGTTTTTTTTATATATTTAAAAGCCATTTTTTAAATAATCCAAACAGAACCTTAGCCCCGTTTGGATTATGTGATCAGAAAAGAAAAGAAAAAATTAAATTATCACTCCAATTACTTATTTGTATGATTAAAAAGAAAAAAAAATAAAACAAATAAAAAATATTTGATTACCTCTTAAAACTTTACTTTTGAATCTCTCCCAAGAATATAAAGAAATAGTTTCCTTTGTAATGACATA
>JAULJZ010065588.1:0-13318 GCA_032270985.1 Heliamphora pulchella | reverse complement strand
ACTGATTTTTAAAACGTTAACCAGAGAAAGAGGGTTCGGGGGCTAAGGTACGAATCGGGAAAGGTGTTAGGCACCCCGTTCGCCCAATCGTGAGGTTGGTCTCTACTAATCATCATTAGTTCTTTAATAGAATTTCTCAAATGCATGCAAATAAAAAAAGTGGAGATAAAGAGAGATTATCCAAAATTAAATGTGGAAAATACATATTATAGGTATATAGAACACCAAATAAGACAAATGTCAAAAAAAAAATCATAAGTCCTAAGACATGCAATTTCTAACTAAAGGATACATGGAGTACTCCCACATACAATTTCATCAAAAATGAGTTAAACTATCAAGATTTGAATAAAAGAGTAAAACATGCTAGATGTCAAAATTACCTAAATATGAATTTACTACAAAAGGCAAATTAAACTATCTTAAACATGCTTTCAAGTAAAGAAACTAAAATATACATTAACATGATGAATTAATAAAAAGAAATGAGAAATGCAAAATAAAAGATGCATAAAAAAAGAGTCCTAAAAGAAAGTTTATAAAAGAAATTTATGAAAAGAGTTTTAAAAAGATGTTATACTATGAAAGGAGATTCTAACTATTTATATTAAAAGAAAATAAAGAAAGTAAAAGAAGAAAATAAAATTTATCTTTAAAATAATTTTTATGATTTTTGATTTAATAACTTGAAAGAAAATAAAGCTATAAAAAGAAAAAGAAGATGATACTTTATACTAACATTAAGATAAAAGAAATACTAATCAAAAGAAAGAGAAAATGGAGTGTTATAAGGAAATTTAAAGTTAGTGATAAAAAAAGAGAAAAAAGAAAAGAAAATAAAATGTTAGCAAAAGAAACTACATTAACATTAAAGGAAAAGAAAATATAGAAAATAAAAGTTAGAAAGAGAAGAAAATAAAATGGAACATTAGTATTAAAGAAAAGAAAATGGGACTTAAAGAGAATAAAAGAAATTAAAGCTATATTACAAGAAAAAAAAAGAAAATTAGAAAGGAAATGTTAAGCTAAAAACAAAATAAAATGGAGTGTTACACTAATGTTACAAGACAAGGAAAAAAAGTAGAATAGAATGCTAGTAAAAGAAAATTAGACTAACTAAAAGAAAAGAAAAGAAAACGAATGCTAGAATATTAAATTAACATAAAAAGAAAGGAAAAGCGAAAAAATAAAATACTAGAATTAAATTGGTGTAATATTAACAATTACAACTATTTTTATGTAAGTGCTTATATTATAATAATAACGACATTATTTAGTCGTATTGCTAAATCATGTTAGCACTATTTAATGAATTAAGGAAAAAAATAATAATGTACTTAATGTGAAAGTGCAAATTAAGAAATTAATTAAAGTAACTAAATTACATAAGACAATGTAAACAATAAGCAAGTTTAATTACATAAATGACGGAAATGTTCTGATTGAAATTGAACGTTAACTCGATCACTCCAAGAGAGAGGAAATGGAGTTAGAAAGATCAGGGATCTAAGCAAGGTACCTAGATCGAGGAATCCTCAAATTGGGGAATGTGCTTCAATCCTCGGATGGTGATTCCAAGCTAGGGCATCAAATGTAGGTGTTGGAGGTTTGGGACTCGATATCTCGGCAGGGCTTTGGCGTCGGGACTCGAAATTCTCGGCGTCTCGGCAGAGCTTCACTCTCAAAACCTCACTCATTTTCTGTCTTTGAAAACGTACCAGAGGTACGGTATTTATAGGGCTCTTCAGCAAATGAGATGCTGACACATTTTTGGGACACGTCAGGCCATTTGGAGTTTACGGTCGCCACAATGAAAGTTGGCAGTCGCCATGTTTTTGAAAGTTTCCACAAAGCTCTATGGCGGTCGCCATGATTCAAGCTGGCTGTCGCCATATTTGGCTAGGGTTTCCAAGAGGTTCTATTGGCGGTCGCTGCAATGAACATGGCGGTTGCCTTACTTGGGCAGCAAGTTTCAATGGTTCGTCAAAATTTCATTGGTTTGAAGGTTCCGAATTCAAATACCGAGCTTAGATTACTTCCCAAGGATCGTACTGAGGCACCATTCCACCTGTTTTCATCATCGGATTCACCTAAGATTGGGTGGGGTCAAATTGGGGTTTCTACAAGTATACAACCCTAACAATATGAACTATTACATGACAAACTATGAGTTTTGCATTCCGCCACCTCTAGGGTTCCTTAAGATCGGGCAACGTGATCTTTTTCACCTAAAAGGTTTTAAATTCTACAACGTGAGCCGAAACCCAATAAAAACAAACTAGCATGAATTAAAAGCATAACATACAATTATGAATTATATAACAACTCGACTATACAAGTCTCAAAACGGTCATACATCCTTAAAACCACAAATTTTTTTATAATCTAATAATATCCAATAGTTTAATAAACATAAACAATACGTTATTTTTCAACCGAGTTTCCACAATCAACAAAGATTCCTATATACCTTGCACTGTTTTACAGTCTTTCATCGCAGGACAAGTACTAACCCCATTTATTCAATTCTTTATGGCCTTTCACTGTAGAACAAACATCTGCCCCAATTATGCATTCCTTTATGGTCTTTCACCGCAGGACAGTTATCTGCCCCAATTATGCATTCCATGCTTTCCTATATGGTCTTTCACCGCAAAACAAGTATCTACCCCAATTATGCAATTCTTTACGATCTTTCACCGCAGGAGAAATTGAATCTGAAGTTAAACACATTGTTAGGGTACATCTAACGAATCATAAAAGGGCACACAACACGACTTTCAAAACGTTTGTACACACACAGCTATGTACAAAACATCAACAGGCTGCTACGTCATTCATATAACCATGGAGATCAACCAACAATTTCAGAAATGTTTCCACCATCTCAACCGAATCATTTAACCAAGGCTCAACCCCAAGGGTTAGCTCCAAACATTAAAACCATGTTTTTGTAGCACATATAAATCCTTCTGGTTTTCAAAACTCATCCTTTTGAAAATCACGTAAGTATATGTCCACTAACTTTGTAATAGATCTTTAAAAAATGCATAACATGCTTATCATCCAACCAAATAAGGTTTAAACATAAAATTCAACATCTATAGCATTTTAAAACGGTAAAAAATGCGTATAATTACATATAACACCTTTTTAATGTAAGATGGTCTAGAATCCTACCGTATGAAGTTAAAAGCTTGTAGTTTTAACAACCAACGAAAAATTAAAGCCACCAAAATGAGATTTCACTTAGATGAATGCGAAGCTCTCGGGGAGTATATCAACAATTCACTATCGGAACGCCAAAAATCGAGCCCAAAGTAAGCCAAAAGCTAGAGATAAGGCTAAGGTTTTGATTTTTCTTTCAAAGGAGCAAAAGATAAGTTTACACAACATGTTAACAAAAACAAAGGCCACCAGCTGTCACTATATAGCCCACGCGAAACAGACCGCTCGAGCAGTCTATGGACCGATCGAGCAGTCTTGCCTAGAAAGTTTCTAAGTTTCAGCCACAATGCTCAACAGGATTGGGATTGAAACAAACATGCATATCTAAGCCAGCACATGCATAAAACATATAAAAACAAGCATTTTATGACGAACAATGCAATATATAACACGTCGCATATATATTACAAAATTAAAAGGGAACCGGGTCTCACAACTCTTCCCTCCTTAAGGAATTTGCACTCAAAATTCAACACTGAAACTTGAGCCAGCTACCTCATCATCAACTACCACAATCTCTGATATAAAACTCTACAATGCTGCACAATAGTGAAGATGCTAGCGCAGCTCAGCCCCCAAAAATGACGTCCCACAACACAAACACGTTCTCGAAAGATAAACATGTATACTGATTGCTTCCGCGAATAAAACCTCATTAACGCTTCGGTCATTCAAGCATCGTCGAACCAAGATCTAACTCACACCACCGAGGCATGAAGTACAACCCCCATCGAACGCAACCAACTCAAGCGATTAAACACACAGCACAAAGTTATCCCACAATCAGAATCGATCACAAACACTCCACTTCTGAAGTACCACAAATGAGCTCATCCGCATATCAAAACGCACGCCAAGGACTACTCCCGTATGCCCAAACACATGTTGTCAAACTCTGGCATTGCTCACAAGGATTCATACGTATCATACCCAAAAGCTTATTCAAGCCTTCACGATCAACCGATGACCACAAAACTTAAAGCCGCATCATCATTCTACTTATGTCAAAAATGCTATCACTGAAGTTGGCGAGATGCACCTTCCCTAGCAAAAACATCAAATCTCTAGTTCCAAAGAAAGGAACTCATCCAATTCACTGAAAACTCCAAAGATCACATTTTCTTCTCTTGAGTTACCAACCTTTCGTCTAAACCTTTACCCTATACCAATCCTCAATCAGTTCCTCACTCGCAAACCACAACTCTCACCTCTCAAAAATACTAGGTGTTAACATCATCGTCAAGACCAAGACTCCATACATTTGAGATTACTACCTCGACATCACAACCATTAAGATCAATATGATCACATAAACTCAAAGAGTCACTTAGACTAGATACGCCTGACTGACCAAACATTCCATAGGCACACGCTTACCTACACAAATCCAATCAACCCCCCTCGTTATAACATAACGTACATACGTAACCCCGCATTTCACCATTGAACCTCTGACTTTTAGTCGACTATTCAACCTCTAATCAATCATAATTGCTTCCATCCGGCATCAGCCCAAACTTATAACACTTACATTGGTCCCTCGAATCAACAATATTTCACAACTGGTCGGTTATTGAATTCTAGACAGTCATCAACTAGACCATTCGTCCATACCCGTATATCACTCGCCTCTTCCCTTTGGGTACATACCACACGTATAACCATTCTCCATTAGATAACAACAGCACCTAATTCTCTGAACCTTCACCAACATCATTCAACCGGTTCATACATTTTCCACCAAGTAACCAACCAAGACTCGCCTCTCATACTAAACAATTTCAAACATCAAACTCTTTATGATTCATACCTTTACCATATTCTCTTAACAACCTCAACTATGTTGTCTATAACTTGTATCCTCACCACGAGTGGGTAATCAACCACAAACTCTGAGAAATTTGAGTAGTTCAAAATGCCAAGCAGAACGCAAATCGAGACTCACAAAGGTTTATTAGAAACTCACCATATGAACAACCTGGTCATAAAGACTTCAGCAAGAATCTCACTCTAAAAAGAGCCAAGGATGTCAACATTCCCATACAAACCAGAACATACATTATATATCTGGCAAACAATCTTCAACAAACCTCTACAGAAGTAGGTTCTACATCTTAACACTAATGTCTCCGTTAGAAAAAGGATAGGCATTTCAAGTCTACCAACCCGATAGCTCAAGGAACATAACCCGAACCTTCATACTCAGAGGGTAGAGAAAACAAACCTTCACCAAGAAACTACAAAGAATCAGTCCTACAATCACCCGATCACGATGGTACAAGTTCCCGAGGCACAACCCAATGGATCACAGCAGGGGTATAAGATCCACGGAGATTTTTACATTCTTAGAAAATAACCAAATCAAGAATCATTCAAAGGTCCCGACATTCACATCCAACAAGGATGAAATAGCTTATATAAGATAACCGTCCACATGGTAGCGCTCTCTCCGCCTAGAGAAAACAAAAGGTCAACCAGAAGCACTCACCCAACACCATCGCATTCTAAGTGCCCATCAAATACTTGGTTTAAGAGAACACTGCCCATCTGTCCTTGAGTTGACATCGGCCGCCACCATACAAATGTTGTCAACCCCCATCACGATAATCATTCCACTCATCGCACTTAGTTCTCAAAATTAGACCCTGTTCATGCACCTCGAATACTATTAACTTTCTTATGCCACATACAATGCGTCTCGTAGGATTATAAGTTTGTTACCAAATATACATAGAGGCACAATGCCAAACACTCCCAAGGGCAAAACAACATAGCCACCTCTATCCCCAGTTTTAAATATGAACATTATCTATCCCTTCAAGGAACATCACACTCATGATACACTATCTAAGCACTGAACCAACCATACCATCATCCCCCTTCACGAGTTTCTCAAATCTTATGTGCTTAGCACTTGCGATGGAGACACTAAAGTGACCGCATCGTCTCGTACAAGATTTGATACTACTCACATCTCGACTTTGTCCAGGCACACCCTTGTACTCACCCACACAATTTCAGAACACGATCTCTTATCCATAAAGACAATGATCAAAATCAGAAGCCTTTACTCCCGTGAAATTTCTAAAGGACCTAAACTCGTCGCACGTTTGAATCGCAACGTAAACCAATACACATTCCTACACATTCCAACACATCAGCGACTTTATGGTTAATCAATCGAGCACATCTCTAAGCTTACGCACCCATAACTCAACTCTTAAATCTCAATAAGAAACATGGCCTCCTAAGCTATCAAGTATCACCATGACTACCAACAACACCCTACAAGCCAAGGATACCCCAAAAACCATTTTACGTTCTGCAATCTCAAAACACGTTAGGTCAAAGATTACTATGCTCCCATCCACTATGTTTCTAACCGTACCCCATTCCCGAGCACCCGACTCATGACATAGCATGGCTCATGACGTAAATAATTCTCAACACACCCAAAACCAGATACATAAAATCTTAACCGAGAGGGATTATCATTATCCCATAACCCAATCCTAACAGATGGTCTCCAAGGGGTGTCAAATAGCCTATCGCACCTAATCATAATGTCACTAGTAATACAACTCACCTCGCGATAGTATTACTCCCCAATAAAAGTTCTCTACCACGACCAACCAGTTATCCACGGATCAACAACACTAGAACAAAACCATGATAATATAACAATACAACGGGTAACTAACTAAGGCCAACACAACTCTTATAGTTACCACAACTTACGAGCAAGTTCCACCATGCACAAAAGCGATCAACACTCAACTCAAGAGCTTTACCCCACAGCAATCAATGACAATCAGGTCGCACTTCCATAACTCATACCATGAACCCGACCACGGCCTCATCTCCTCCGTGAAAACACAGCTTATATATGAAAGAGATGCAGAACATAACATAAGGTTCGATACATCATTCTATTACAAATACATGTCACATAATCATACTAACACTTAGCTATTTAAGATCATGTAAACAAATTTCACATACCGAGGAGCACTTGCAAGAGTAACAGGTCCATTTGAGTAACCTACTTAGATTCCTTACTAGAAAGTATGTTGGCCAAATGTATTTCTAACTTGGCTTCCAATTTTATTAACCCAAACGCCCGAAGGCAAGACTAATAAATCCAAAGATCCAACCTCCATTCTCACGTAATACACAAAATTCTCATGCAATATCAGATTCTAATTCTCATGTTATCCAAAATATTTAAACACATGCATATCAACCACACGCATCCATCCTCATAGGGTGATGCAACCTCTCATATGGCTCTTAGGTATTCGAACTTAGATCTCTGATACCAAGTTGTCATGCCCCCAAAACTTAGGTCACGCGAACCACCCAAGAAAATTAGTTTTGAGATACCAAGATCCATCAAAATCACCCGAGTCTAAACGGGTCCAAGGACATAAACGAAAGAAAACTTAAAACCTTTGAAAAAATGCACTTCTGAAGGTTTGTTTTATGTAAAAGGAGAACCCAAAAGAATAAGATTGAGGTCCCTAGGAGCCAAGGTTTAAAAACAAAACAATCAAAATTTTCAATTTTTGCCTAAACTGCTCGATTGGTCTAAAGACTGCTCGAGCAGTCCTTCCCTGCACACACTGCTTTTCCCATGGCTTGTAAAACAACCGAGGGTTCACGTTGATTGCTCGAGTGGTCCATCGATCGGTCTGGCTCTGGACCCTTTTTTAAAAACCTAACTTTTCTCACCCAACACTTTACCATTTTCCAACCTTTTAAAATCCCTTAGAGGCATTACCAAGTAATATAAAACATGCTAAACATGGTTCAAAACTTCCTCGAGGCACAAGGGATGATGTTAAATATAAAACCAACCAAAATCTTTTTATTACAAACATTGAAACAATTCCACCCAAACACCATTTCATACAACTATGAAATCAAAAACAACTAACCCATGGTTCTTCTTAACTTTATACAGCATACATACATTGATATCATGGCCTTACGACTTACACAACATATGTTTTCAAATTCAAAATATATTACACAGTTACATACTTTGATACCCAAAACTAATATGAACTATTACATGACAAACTAAGAGTTTTGCATTCCGTCACCTCTAGGGATCCTCAAGATCGAGCCACATGATCTCTTTCATCTGAAATGTTTTAAATCCTACAACGTGAGCCAAAACTCAATAGGAATAGATTAGCATCAATTAAAAGCATAACATGTAATCACAGATTATATAACAACTCGACTACTAATGTCTCAAAACGATTTTTCATCCTTAAAACCACAAGTTTTCATATAATCCAATAACATTCAACAATTTAATAAACATAAACAATACGTTATTTTCCAACCAGAATTCTATAACCAACAAAGATTCCTATGTACCTTGCACTCTTTTACGATATTTCACCGCAGGACAAGTACTAACCCCATTTATGCAATTTTTTACGGTATTTCACCGCAGGACAAACATCTGCCCCAATTATGCATTCCTTTACGGTCTTTAACCGCATAGTAAGTATCCCAATTATGCATTCCATGCATTCCTTTACGGTATTTCACCGTAGGAAAAGTATCTGTCCCAATTAAGCAATTTTTTACAGTATTTCACCGCAGGAGCTATTGAATCCCAAGTTAAACATATTGTTGCGGTACATCAATCGAATCATAAAAAGGGCACACAACACGACTATCAAAACGTTTGTATGCACATAACTATTTACAAAACGTTAGCATGCCCACAACTATGTTATTCATATAACCATGGAGATTAACCAACATTTTCAAAAATGTTTCCACCATCTCAACCGAATCATTTAAACCAAGGCTCAATACTAAGGGTTAGCTTTAAACATCAAAATCATATTTTTGCAACACATACATAAATCTTTTTAATTTTCAAAACTCATCTTTTTTAAAATCACGTACGCATACATCCATTAACTTTGTAATAAACCTTTAAAAAAATGCATAACATGCTTTTCATCCACCCGAACAAAGTTTAAACACAAAGTTCAACTTCTATAACATTTTAAAATGGTAAAAAATGCGTATAATCACATATAATACGATTTTAATGTAAGATAGTCTAGAATCCTACCGTATGGAGTTAAAAACTTGAAACTCCAACAACCGACGAGAAATTAAAATTGCCAAAACGAGATTCCACTCGGGTGAATACGAAGCTCTCGACGAGTATATCAACGATCCACTATCGTAACACCAAAAACTGACCCCAAAGCAAGCCAAAAGCTAGAGAGAAGACTAAGGTTTTGATTTTTCTTTCAAGTGAGAGAAAGAGAAACTTGCATAACAAGCTATGACACAAAAACCAAGGTCACTAGTTGTCACTATATAGCCCACGCCAAACAGACCGCTCAAGCAGTCTGAGGACCGATCGAGTGGTTCTGCCCAAAAAATTTTCAACTTTCAGCCACAACGCCCAACAGGACCGGAATTGAAACCAACATACATATCTAAGTCAGCATATGCATAAAACATATATAAATAAACTTTTGTTATAACGAACAAAGCAATATAAAACACGTCGTATATATATCACAAAATTAAAAGGGAACTTGGTCTCACAGTATCCAATATTTTTATTTATCGAAAGTATTACTTGGCATTACCTTCATAGCACTCTTACAGTACCTTACAATTTCCTACTATGCATACATTATATATTTATAATAACTTCTAAAAATGACTGTAATAAAAAATAATAATTATTGTATGTCAGGATAACTAAAGCAATATATTAATGTGGCGACGTGATATTATTTATTAATCGGGATAAAAATAAATTTTTTTACCTAATTAATAATGGATAAATATTTAAAATTAAATTAATTACAAATAATTTCTCACTATCTTCATACCTACCCACTTTCGATATAAATTTAAATATAATTTTTAAAAAATATTATTTTGTTTATTTTTTAAAAAGATTACTTAACATCACTGATTAATTAACAAAAAATTTTGAACTCGCATCAAGAGCACCACAAGTCTAAGAGCCTGATTAGTAGTTAGTTTAGAAGTTAGCCTTTTATTTTTTTTTATTTGTGTTTTTAGCCAAAAAGGTAAATAGAATTCAAATTTCGGTTGTTTGGTAAACTAGTTTTTCAGCTAGTTTTTTAAAGTTGGTTATTTGGGTAAAAAATTATTTTTTTTTCTTTTGTTCAAATTCAACAGTATTGTCCTTCAATTTAGTTGATTAAAATTATTATATGTTGTCATGCCCCCGACTTCGAGACACGTGAACCCCACGTGAGGAGCCAATATTATAGAACAAGCGATCAAAACCTTTTTATAAATTCAATTCGTGGTAAGAACCCCTTTAAAAGAAAAACTCTTGCATTTAAGTTACTTTAAAGGATGTCATGCCCGAACTTCAAAAATATTCTAAATATAAATCTTAGAATTTTTGACAAAGTTTCCTTTATTTTTCGGATATCTCATGGTATAGCCGATTAAATATAACATGTTTAACAATCTCAACATTCAAATTCAAATTCTCATGCACAATATAAGTCATTATAATATAAAACATAAGTAGTTACTATTCAAAATCATCCGATATAGTCCAAGACTTATCACAAAACAATGTATGAAGATCAGTTATAATTACATTCTTCCAATCATCAAATATAACTTCATAAACCAATATAGTATCACATGATCCAAGGTTATACAAAACTAGCATTCTTTAAGTCATAACCAAAATCTTCTAAGTCTTCCCTCGTCATTCATCTTAACATGAAAAACATTAGTTTGGACAACATGAGTCGAAACTTGTTGGATAGAGACTAAAAAATGATGCAATGCATGATATGTGAGGAGTGGGTGTGTGGATGCCAATATGCAACATCAAGTAGTTTCTTTACATACTTCAACTAAAAATCACACACATCCCATTTTAATTTTTAAAGTACATACTTGTCCATCTTTACTAGTCCCTCTTGACATAGTAGAAATTAGTTCCAGTCCATTACTTACTACCAAATGTCCATATATTTTATTTATATCAAATTTACTTCATTTCAATTCATTTCATTAGTTTATTTGGTTCATTTACTTCTATTTCACTTCTATCTTTCTTTATTTTCTAAGCTTATCCAATTTATTAGTTAAGTTCTGAACTGACACCCGAGTGCAACTTATGCAGACCCGTGACTATTATTGTCCATCTGGCTACGCAAAGCCTAAAGGATATAATAGCCCACTCTATAACTCACCATAGAAAACATCCCTTCTAGTTTTCTAGAGCAATGCCGATGGATAGTGTCACACCCCAAACTCTAGGGTCACGCGAAGGCCCACCATAACACCGTTTATGAAAATAAAATTTGCAATTGGAAAATCATCAACTCAAAAACATACAACATTTGGACAAAAGATTCCCAAAGTTCAGCTCTCATAAACAATAAACATGCATTCTCGTACGTGAATAAGTATATCACCTCAAGGCGTACAAAATTCGCCTTCTGAAACAGGCATCACATGTAAAAGTACTTGTTATAAAATAGGAAAAACTACAGCAAGTCTTCCATCACCACTGCTTCTATGTCAACTCTGCATGTTCACCTGAAAATGATTTTACAGCAAAATCCCACATCGTAAAACGATGCCCAATCGAAACAGATTATATAAATCTATAAAGCAGGTTATGCAATCATAAGCACATAAGCTCAACCACAGGAGCTTAAAGGTTTTTCTCTAAAAAACTATCAGTTTTCCATCCTAAAAATCATGCATATCATCCTGACAGATATCATACCACAGTTAAGGGAAAGCAGTAATAAAACAGTATTCTCCACTCGGGTCACACAGCCAATGAGAAGAGATAAAATGTTATCCTATGTACTGACTCTGCCAAACAGACAAAGGTAACAACTATAGACTCCTGTCCATTGCCCTAGTCACCACTTAGGGCCTGCTCGGTAATGATAAGTTTTATACAGAGTTACGATAATATAAGCAACGTCATTCATGGAGGCAACCGACTTAGTTTACGGGTTCACAACCCGAAGGCCCTAAGCACCCACCAACCACTTAGTTTACGGGTTTACAACCCGAGGGCACTATGCACCCACCAACCTCGATTACGGAGATTAACCCGAAGGCATGTAGGGACCTACTTTGCGCACATTTTCAGACTTTCACCGTGGAGCAATGGAAGCCGAGCTCAACACACCCACTGCCACGGTATATCTATGGAAAACATTTAAAAATCACCCGTAAAACAATTTATACAGTACATGTATAAAAAGAGATCCAATCCATCAACCAAGGAGATCAAACAAAACATGTAAGAACATATTTTCATCAAAACGTTTTAGAAGTTGAGACTCAACCCCAAGGGCTAGCTCCAAACCTTCAATAAAATACGTTTTTCACAAAAATCGAACCTTTTTCCCAAAAGGAACCCAACCATTCACACAAGGGGATCACCAAACCACCCAAACCACACACCCAGCACTTCAGTCGGCTGGGCCTAACCCACCAGTCGACTGGAAACACACTGGAAAGGAGGAAAAAACCCAACAGAAGAAATCTAGTCGACTGACCCACTGGTCCAATCGACTGACCCTCCTGGTGCAGTCGTCTGGAAAGCCCAAATCAAGATCCAGTCGACTGAATACCATGGTCCAGTCGACTGGGTAACCTAGGAAAATGATTTTTAGCCACGATTTTTACTTCCAAATCTCAAATCAAGCCTCCAAACATCCATATAACACCCTCGGATACTCGCACGTCCAAACCTCACACCAAAACCTCAAAAGAAAACTCTCGGAATACACATCCATCCACCGAAATGATGAAAAATGATTCTTAAACCAAAAACCCGATTTAAACATAAATCACTTTTCATGCATTTTTAAATGGTAGATATGCATAAGATTATACGTAACACCCTTTAACAACTTAATAGTTTAGGATCCTACCTCGGTGAGTTAAAAACTTGATGTCTTGATCCACGTGCAAAATCGAGTTTTATCGGAATAAAATTCTATCCGGATGGATGCGTAGATTACAATGCCAACAACAAAGATCGACTATTGGACTATCAAAAACCAAGCCC
>JAULJZ010065587.1:1928-29309 GCA_032270985.1 Heliamphora pulchella | reverse complement strand
GCGAAGCCATGTCGTTGGCGAGGAGCTGAGAAGAGAAGAAACGATCGGAGTTATTGAAAACGAAGTTGGTTCTCGCAGATTTCGTAGGCGACGATGAGAGGGAGGGCGGGGGGACGGCAAATGAGGAAGAGAGACAATGACTAAAAAATTTGTTTACAAGAGCATTGAAACGTTGACGTTTTTTACTTATTCTAAGAGCAAATTTGGAATTTACTCGAGGACGAAAATGGGGGAACGTTTTGCGGAACTGGCAATTTATATATATGGATGGAGAATTAAATCACCAATCATAGATTAGTAACATCTTAGGAATATAAACATGTTTTGTACAAAAATATAAAAATGATATAGATTCTTGCAAGACCTTACTAATTTGTAATCTTAGTTCTGTAATTTAAATTTGTACAGTTAGACTTTTTTTCTCCCCTTAATTCATCAATAATTTAAGTGGATAATTTTTGCCAAAAAAAAAAAAAGAGAAGAAATGGATGAATTCTTTAAAAATATTCTTTTCGCCTTTTAAAATTAGTTGGTTAGTTTTAGAAAATCTTTCCAAAATAATTTTCAAAAAGAATTCCCAAATATTTTTCCATATTTTTCCAAAAAACATAAATATTAAGAAACAACACAATCATACCATCGTTTCTTACCAAATATTAGTTATAATGCAATTTGTTACTACTGCATTGAAAAAAAAATTTAAGTGGCAGGTCCGAGTAACCAATGTACATATGACACATAAGATAAGAAATAAAATTTGAAACAAATTTAGCCATTATGATATTGTTGAACAAATTAAACAGGCTGACTAGCAATAATACGGCACTGATTGGAATAGTTTTTTTTTTATTGTGGTTTCTTTTTTTGTTTTTTTAAAAATTTTTTAGTATTTTTTTTCAATTCGTTATGATAAAACGAATCCAAAAATATAACTATTTTGGCTAAAGTTCAAAAAAATTCACTAAAGAAAAATTTTTTTTTTTAAAAAGCCTTAAAGTGTCTTTTTCGTCTTATCTAAACTTTTTTTGATCAAATTTTTTTACCTTTTTAATCTATGTTCAGTTTAGTTTTTTTTAAAGACTTTTTGCTTAAACGCTTTAAAAAGGCCTACTTATTTGGCGTCAATTGACTTTTTCTATATGTTTTTACATTGGCTTTTTATAATAATAAAAAAAAACCAAAAAATTTATAAAAAAAAAAACTAGCCCAAACATAAACTTAGTATGCCATAATGAAAAAAAATCTAAAAAATATCATCAGTTAAGTTAACGTATAAAAAAAAATCACTAAAAAAAAAGTCTTACAAAATAAGTTAGCTCACACGGTGACCGTAACTGGAATATGACATTTGGCTTGGGAGTCAAAATCAGTGTCTCTATTTCATTCAATGCACTTATCTGCATTCTGCAATGGAATATCCTCAAAGCAGACTACACCCAAAGACTTGAAGTCAACAACCAAGTCAAGATTTGACATTTCATTGCTGGAAGACAGTGGACAAAGGGAAACTTATTATTTATTCGGAATTGACTTAAATAAATTTGGGCGATAATGTAAGTCTCATGTTAAAAGTGGTGAAATCCACACAAATGTAGCTCAAATTTATTAGGACAAATGTAGGACAGTTGCTATTGGGCAAAAACTAATCCTATTCTCCCCACCTCTCTTCTTCCTTGCCCACTTCTCTATCACAAACCTAATTCATCCCTTATGATATTTCCTTGCTCCTTCAAGTTTCCATCAGTGACAAGATAAATTCAACTTTTCAAGTAAGAAAAAAAGGAGATTAAGCAAGTCGTCCATAAAGACTTCCTCCAATCGGATCTTTTGAATTTTAAGCCTCACTGCACAATGTGTGTGTGTGTGTGTGTGTGTGTGTGGAAAGACTTCAAGGAGGGCCAATTGGAGGTTCTTTGAGTTTGTCAAGGCCATGGTTCAAAGTAAGGTCCATGACAGTTGCCACCAAACTTAGTTTCCAGGGGGCTAAAAGTCCTCAAGGGTCATTCACACCCAAGGAAAAGTTTGGGATACACACACACACACATATATATATATATGTAAAGTATGTATATTACATCTATATGAGGAGTCAGCAGAGTTCTTATGAAATCATAGCTAACAAAAACACTCATTTGCATCGCTAATCGCTTGTATTACCACACATTGGGATGAAAAGTGGATCCCTTCAACTTCTCTTTTTCATTCTCTTGTCTGGAATTTTTCACCTTGAAACCATTAAACTAAGCTGCTGCTACGACAATGTTAAGGTGGGTTGCCTAGAAGCTGAGAGGAAAGCACTTCTCAATTTCAAAGAAGGTTTGACAGATCCTTCCGGCCGGCTCTCTTCATGGGCCGGAGAAAATTGCTGTGCATGGGGAGGCGTGAGCTGCAGCAACAGAACGGGAAATGTCATCAAGCTCAAACTCCGCAACCCATTTCCAGATAGTTTGAATACCGATGGAACAGGTTACCAACTGGGAGGTGAGATCAATCCTTCTTTGCTTGACCTCAAGTATTTGAGTTACTTAGACCTGAGCATGAATGACTTTGAAGGGATCCAAATCCCAAGTTTCCTTGGATCCCTCAAAAAGTTGAGATATCTCAATCTCTCCAGTGCATCTTTTGGCGGGACAATCCCGCCAAATCTCGGGAATCTTTCAAGCTTGATTTATCTTGATCTCAGCACTGGCTTTGGTGAATCATATGTCGATGATCTGAAATGGATATCAAGTCTTTCTTCTTTGAAGTACCTTAATTTGGGAGGTGTTGACCTCAGCAATGCCACATCTTATTGGCTTCAAACTGTAAATATGATTCCTTCCCTTTTAGAATTGCACTTGCCTGAGTGCCAGCTTTTCAACCTTCCACCCTCTCTTCCACATATTAATTTTACATCGCTTTTGGTTCTTGACCTCGCCAACAATGCCTTCAACTCCACAATACCCCACTGGTTGTTCAATCTTACTGCCCTTGCCCAACTTGACTTATACTCCAACAATCTCCATGATGGACTTGCAGGCGCATTTGCAAAGCTCTGCAATTTGCAGATGTTGACACTTTCTGCCAATCAATTCACTGGTGACGTAACTGAGTTCATCAATGGTTTGGCTGGATGCCCTAATAGTAGCTTGGAATCACTGGATCTAGGATACAACCAGCTGACGGGTAATCTGCCCAATTCATTGGGATACCTAAAGAATTTGTGGTTTCTTCAACTCCACAACAACTCGTTCAGTGGTTCAATTCCTAACTCCATCAGAAATTTATCTTCTTTGGAGGAATTTGACATATCTGATAATAAAATGCAGGGTAACATCACACAAAGCCTTGGGCAGCTGTCATCATTGGTTGTCCTGGAACTCTCTGAGAATCAATGGGAAGGTGTCATAACTGAAGCTCATTTCGCAAATCTTTCAAGGTTGAAGGACTTGGCAATGACTAAAGGATCACCAAAAATTTCAGTGGTTTTCGACATTGATCCTCATTGGCTTCCTCCTTTTAAACTCAGATACATAAATATTAGATCATGCCTGTTGGGCCCCAAATTCCCCGCATGGCTCCAAAATCAAAATGAGCTGAAAACTCTGGTACTCAACAATGCTAGAATTTCAGATGTCCTGCCAGATTGGTTTTGGAAATTGGATTTGCAGGTTAATGAACTAGACGTCGCTTACAATAACTTAAGCGGACAGGTGCCTAACTCATTACAGTTTGTCTACTTATCCACCGTCGATCTCAGTTCAAACCTCTTTGAGGGTCCACTCCCACTCTGGTCTTCCAATGTGAGTGCACTGTATCTGAGGGATAACTTGTTCTCTGGACCAATTCCTCTAGACATTGGTGAAGTGATGCCCCTGTTGACAGACTTGGATATCTCTAGGAACTATCTAACTGCTACCATTCCCTCGTCCATAAGTAATCTGAAGTCTTTGACAAACCTGGCCATCTCAAACAATCGTCTTTCTGGAGAAATTCCTGACTTTTGGAATGATATGTCCTACTTGTACTTCGTCGACATGTCAAACAACAGTTTTTCTGGTACAATACCAGGCTCAATGGGTTCCCCAAATTTCCTCAGATTCTTACTTCTTAGTAAGAATAATCTTTCAGGGGAAGTCCCTTCCGCCTTGCAGAACTGCACGAAAATGGATACCCTAGATATTGGTGACAATCAAATATCTGGATACCTTCCTGCTTGGATAGGAGAAAGCATGCAATCTTTACTGATTCTCCGAGCGCGGAATAATTCCTTTACCGGAAACATTCCTTCACAGTTATGTAGCCTTCCTAACCTTCACATATTGGACCTTTCAAAAAATAAGCTGTCAGGAATAATTCCACCCTGTTTAGGGAATCTGACGGGCATGAAAACTGAGTTTAGTACTCAGCAATACCAGGGGCGCGTGCAGGTGGTTACAAAGGGGAGAATAGTTGATTATCAGGACTCGATCCTTTACCTTGTGAATAGTCTAGATCTCTCTGGCAATAATTTATCCGGAGACATTCCAAAAGAACTAACAAGCCTTTTCAAGTTGGGCACCTTGAACCTATCAATGAATCACTTGACAGGAAAGATACCGGAGAACATTGGGAACTTGGAACTAGAAACGCTTGACCTCTCAAAGAACAAGCTTTCAGGCCCTATTCCACCAGGCATGGCATCTATGAACTTTTTGAATCACTTGAACCTGTCATACAATAATTTGTCAGGTAGAATCCCCACAGGCAACCAGTTCCAAACCCTCATTGATCCATCAATTTACGAGGGTAACCTTGCGCTTTGTGGGGATCCACTGCCAACCAAGTGTACTGACAATGGTGTGCCAGTTCCTGGATGGGATGAAGACGACACAGATGATGAAGGTAGGTTTGAAAGGCTATGGTTAGTCATCAGCATAGTATTAGGATTCTTTGCGGGGTTTTGGGGAGTCTGTGGCACGTTGATAATCAAGAAAGATTGGAGGGATGCTTACTTCCATTTCCTGGGCAAAACAAAAGACAGGATCAGTATAGCTGTTATAGTGCATTCTTCTCGTCTATGGAAGAAATTAAACAGAAGCTTGAAAGAACCTGTCGCATGAGGGGGGAAAAAAGAAACTCTGCCTGCACATCACAAGAAATATGATTGTGGCAATGTATGCATTAGGTTCATATTTTGGTTTCCATCTTGTATCTTTCTCTTTATTTTATTTTTTATGTTTTTAATAAGTAAGAAAATCATCTTGTATTTGTCCCTTTCCTATTGCATTTCTTTTGTTATGAGTAATAACAGCAATTCGGGTACCACAGTACCAAAAGAATTAGTAGAAAATAAAACAAACACTGTCAAAGAAACACAGCAAATTTACGTGATTTTACAGGCATTAGCAAAATGGTAAGAATATTTCACGGATAAAAAAATATAAACGGGGGCTTAATTTTTCTCTCAATCGTCGCAAACCTAATACACCCAAAATTATAATCAAGAAATTGTATACTCAACTCTTTATACCTGAAGTTGTTGTATATTTCTCACCGTTTACCTACCTTAATTTTCTCTGTGTTCTTTAACTTAAATTTTGAAGTTCCATAAATTTAATTTATGTATAAAGTAATTAAGTTGAAGAATTTGTATATAAATATATAAAATCTGCCTTTCGGCTACCAACAAATTTTACAAAATCTACCTTTTGGCTATTGAATGAAAAATGCATGCCACACATACTTGCCATTGACTCATTGTTGCCTACATACGTTGAGACTCTCTCATTGTACAATCAATAAAAGGATTTTCAGTTACTAAGTTTAGAGAAGACATCATGGCCATTGATCTAGATTAAACTTATACAGAACTAGGAGAATATCAATTCATCCTACAGAGAAGACAAGACAAAAAGAAAATTCAAAAAAAAAAGAAGAAAATGATAAGAGTAAGATTGGAATAAGGCTTCGTTTGATAACCGAATTAAGTTATGTGAGATTACTAACAAGGTGGATTAATGTAAAGATTGTGAATGAAGTTGGGGATCGTTTGGAGTGGCGGACAAGAGGTCGGATTGGACTATTAATCCGGAATATGTTATAATACTATGTTTGTTTGTATAAAAAATACTTCGAACTATTTATTCGGACAAACTTGTGAGTTGATTTAGTTGAAACATATGCTAGAGAAATTTAGTTTTTAACATTCTCAGCATATGAATATATTGTGTGATAACAAAATAGCAGTTCACATCACATCTTGTGCAATATTTCATGAGAGAACAAAACATAATAAACTTGATTATCATTTTATTCAAGAGAAGTTATTACAAAACTATGATATAACCCGTGCCTAAAGACACTTCTAATCAATTTGATTTTTTTTTAAAAGACAGTTATCGCTTCAAGCATTCCCAGTCAATTATTAAAAATAAATAATCCAACCAATAAAAATTTATATAAAAAAGAATATAGATTATGTATAGTTTCTTTTTATAATAAAATTGATCAAAATCTATTTTTTAATAAAACGTTTTTTTAGCTATGACTCATACATTTAAAATACACTTTTGAATCAATTTTTTCTACTCAATTATTAAAGGGATCTCGCACTCTTTCTGTACATAAAATGTGATTAATAAAAAAATAAAACATTTAAATAAAAAGTAAATTAAATGAATTATTGAACATTTAAAACAATCATTATTATAATTAAAATGCTTAAGATTTAAAAAATAAAACAAATAAAAATAAATTCCTAAATTATGTAGAGTTTGAAGATTAAATTAGAAAATATCATAACCTCATCATAAGCCAATCCATCAACCAATCAAGTTTTCACAACAAAAATAATAATTTATTTTAATTAAAAAAATTTAATTCAAACCCTTCACAATAAAAAAACAAAAACAAAAAACAAAAAACAAAATTTAAAAAAACATGGAAGGTCACGTGGTTCGTATAGTTTCGCCTTTCTCCACATGTATAATACAATAAATTGTTATACAATTATAACATTCACACTCAAAAAAGAAAAAATTCTAAACTATGTAGAATAAATTATAAAGTTCTTATAATTTCCACAACAGTTTTTTTCTATAAATAAAAAATTATTCAAACCAAGTTTTTATCAAAGGTAACCATAGTAATAATTTTAATTTTAAATTTTTTGATGAAAAAACAACAATTTATTTTTTTAGTTTTCAGATGGAAAGAAAATATTTTTTTCAAAAAAAATAGTAATCAGTTTTTGTAAAAAAAATGATGCATTTTAAGTTGTCATTTTTATATTAAAAAAAACTAATTCAACATTTTTCTATCGAATGTAATCAAAACAATATTTCTTCAATATAACAAATTCATTTTTTAGAAAGAAGAACAAATTCCTAAAAATTCTTTTTTATTTATTAAAAAAAAGTTTCAAAATATTTTTATATCAAATGTAAACTTTAAAGCATTTTGAAATTGTATTTTTTTTAAGTTGTATTTTATGTGAATGGATATGATATTTTGTGAAGAGAGAAAAATGAGGAAAAAGATGATATTAAATGTAGAGAGAGATAATATTTTTTTAAATTAACTGCATTAAATGAGGAGAGAAATGATATTTTTTTAAAGTGGTACTTATTGCCATTAGATGTAAGCTTGGACAATTTTAACCATTAGATAAAAAATATGATGTATCATAAGACCGCTTTGTTTTGTAATACAGATGTAACTTGTACGAGTCACGTGAAGTGAGTGGATCAGTTAATAAACTTATTAATCAAAACATTTGTATGATTCACGAATGAGATATATTTGTACCAATCTCGGTACAATGACATGTATGTACCAACTTGAGAGGCAATGTTGAGGGTTCAATGTTGAGGGTTAATTATACCATTATAACAATGATTTATTTTAATATAAATAGTTAGAAAAACTAAACCTTAAGGACTAATCACTCTCGTTTTCCTAATCCTTCTTTTTTACTTTAACAATGTATAAAGTGGTTAAGATTCGGTAGGATTTCCTAATGTGAACGTAGAAACGATATACATTAGGAAAAATATTATGTGTACTGTGCTGCAAAAATGGAATTGCTCATTGCGCAGCTGAGAATTCTAAGGCTTTTCTTGTGGATTTATATTCGCCAGATCTACCGGACATTTCCCGAAACCTGAAGGACAATCCACAACTAGGTCACGCTGTAAGTTCTTTTTGCCTAGTTTACCTTAATTTTTACGGAAAATTGGTGAGAGATCCAATTTGTAGGCAGTGTATTGCTTTTCATTCAGCAAAAGTATTTTTAACGCTCAAGATTCATCTTTACAAAAGTATTCTAATGTTAGATTTTCTGTTTGCTGTGTGCAATTTTTTTGGAACAAAAATACTCTACTGTATACCCTATAACAGTCAAGATCCGAATCGTTAATGGAAGACGATGAGAAGAACGATGATGACGATGAAAAAGACAATAATTGAGATAATGGAGTGAGGAGAAGACAAGATAAATAATCGTTTTGTATATATAAATATATACTTATAAATAGATAAATTTACATGTTTGCATTATATGTGTTGATATGCAAACAGAACGAATATCATCACAGATAACAATGAATCAAATAAATTTATTTGTTTGTTATGACAGATAAATTTACCTGCTTGTTGGGTATTTTCGGGAGAAATCACACTTTTTAAAGGGATTGGACCTTGCGCATTAAAATTTTTATTTATAAATATTGTGCATTAAAATTTATATTTATGAACCTCGGGATGAAATCTCCAAATTTTTAAAGGGAATGATATTTCTCCGCCATTTCTTTATAATGCACTCCATAATTTGTATTGTAAGTATGAATTGAAAAACGTATTTTATGTAATTTTGGACCTAAAAGACAAATTTTGAAGCAAATTTATACAAAAAGGGAGTAAAAATATAAATTTCCATTTTTTATTATTTGACTTATTTCTATTGTTTTGATTAAAATATTTTATTTTTTTGATTCATTTGAACAAGATTAATCGAAAACGAAAAAAAAATTGATCAAAAAATAATAACCTTATTAAAGACGATAAAAAAATTGACGCATTTTCTTATTTGACTTATTTTTCAAAAAAATAGTTAATATTTTTACCTTTTTAATTTGTCTCGATAAAAAGATTTTGAAAAAAATTAATCCAAAGATAAAAAATTATAAATAAAAACAAATGTGTTCATTGTGTTGTGAGACTGCTGGAGGGAGTTCATTGGCGTTGTTGGAGATCCAACTTGTAGTATTGCTTCGTTTCTTACATAGAATCAATTGGGAACTAGTGTCTTTTTCCCATATTTGAGTGAACTGATTATTTTTCACGAAGATGAAATTTATTCAAGAGTTTGAAGCACAATGTAGGTCTAGTGAGATATACACCTCATGATTTCTTTTGTTTGTTCTTATTCAGATGTGAACATACGTTTTTTCCCCTTTCTTTTTTAGGATATTCAATTGAAAAGGTGTAAATTGACATAACTCTTACTGGTTTAGCAAGAAAGCTGCATCACAAACTTGGAAGTGTACTTGCAACTAGTTTCTAGGACAGTAGATGAAAGCTTCAATTTTCCACCTCAGCCTTGATTGTGAGGGGGAAATTTTGAAAAACAATCTGGTATTTAAAATTTACTTAATTATAGATATCTGGCACGCACCCATATTAGGAATTCTTTCAGGGAGGAAATTAGTGAGATACAACTAAAGTAATGAAGTCACTATTCTAACTCTTAACAAAATTTGAAATATTAAAATGGTTTTACTTCATACCTGAATAGAAAGCCAGAGATCTTGAATTTCTGCACTGTTGCTGATCTTTGGAAGCATTGGAGCTGTCTCTGCAGGCCTAGATTTAGGTAAAGACCGAAGGGCCGCTGGTGCACATAGGCAGTTGCATTGCTTCTTTACCGGATCAAGGGGGCCTGACAATTACCGTATCGAATGGCGCTGGCTTTGCTACTTCAATAATGATCAAGACTGCAGAGATCTCATCAACTGCAGTGCCTCTTCAGGCGTATGGGCAGCTTTCCAGGGCCCAGTAGGTGGTGTCCTATTTTCCCTCGAAGAGGTGGCAACATGTTGGAGCACAGCAGTTGTGGTGGTGGTCCTCATGGAATACTGCAAATCTGGAAATTATGGACTATTTGGGTGGAGAAGGGCTAATCATGTTTGATGTGAGAGGTGTTACAGTGAGATACCATGTCATGGACATCGTCCTGTAACTGTCATTTGAGTCATTGGTGGAGTTTTAGGTAGCCTTTATAACTATCTTATCCACAAGGTCCTCAGACTTTACAATCTCATAAATGAGTAAGCAACCTCATCCTTGCTTATATTTCTAGGAGACTGATATCTAGTTGAGTCAATATTCTATCCTACAACAACCAAACTGGGGATAAAGAGCAACCAATGAAATGATTCACACCAATCTTCATAAAAATCGAATGAAGATCATCCTTTTCAACCCCTGATCCAAGTGATCAAGAACTATCCAAATTTCTGAAACTACCTCAAACTGATATTCTGAGTGCAATAGAAACTGGTTCACTGTCCAGGGAAAAAAAATTGACAGAAGTAACCCTTATCTGTTAACTTAGCCTAACTTCCTTGATTATTAATCATTTATTCTATCTTTGGTTGCAGGAAAGGAAAAATATATAAGCTCCTTCTAAGTCTCATTCTCTCTTGTTCACTTCAGCCTGCCTATATGGACTGCCTTGCCAGTTGCACACCCTGTGATTCATCCCTTCCTAAATCTACATGCCCAACCACTAGACAAGCAAAGCAACTTCATGCAATTTAACGACCCAAATGGCTCCTACAATGACTTTGCTACTTTCCTCCTAAGTTCTAACTACCAACAATGATGTCGTCCAGAGCATCTCCACTAACACTTTGATGGAATTCCATCTATTCTCCCTCATTCTTTGTTTTGCTCTGTATTGCATCCTGGGATTCTTCACTTTTGGCGTTGCTGTCCCCTCTGGACTCTTCCTCCCTATCATCCTTATGGGCTCAGCTTATGGTTGAATGCTTGGTATTGCAATGGGATCATACACAAACATCAACCAGGGGCATTATGCTGTTCTCAGTGCAGCATCGACCCCTATCGAGTGGCGCGCGTCTTTGGCTCGTCCCCCCTTCTTGATTTGCACTTGATAATAGCTCGACCTTAAGTCAAGCTTGGCAAAATACCTCACCTTACTTAACTGATTAAAAGAATCAGCAATAAGAGGAATGGGATATTTATTCTTGATGGTGATCTTGTTGAGAGCTCAGTAGTCAATATATAATCTCAAATTCTCATCATGCTTCTTTTGAAAGAGCATTAGTGCTCCAAACAATGCTTAAGAAGGTCAAATGACTCCTACATCAATAAATTACTTGAACTGCTTCCTCAACTTTTGTAACTCTAGAATAGCCACCCAAAAAGGAGCACACGCTACAAACCTGGCACCTGACACCAACTCAATAGCATGATCAATGTGATGCTTTGAGAACTCCTTAGGCCTAGCATCCTTAAACTCCTTCAAAACTTTCTGAACAAGATTAAGGATTAACCTCGTCTCCAGAAACTCCTCCATGGATAAGATAGCTACCTAAGTAAGCTCATGACTCTTGATTCCCTTCTTCACTTGCAAAGTTGAAAGAAACCCATCCACATTGTTTGTAGAAATAGCATGAATGAGGCAAGGTTTTTCCCTATCAACACACAACCTCCTCAATGTTGAAAGAAACTCATCATCATTGTGGGCTTATCTGGATTGTCTTCAAGTTGTCTTGGTTTGCTATCAACACACTTGCCCTTCTTGGCTTTAAATCTTGGCATTTGCTTCTTCATGCCATTCATCATATCAAAGGCACCAACTGTCGAGCTTGACTTGAAGCCTTACTTTAACCAGCGCATAGATCAGAGTATCCTTCTCACTTTAATAGATATTACTCTCTCCACTCTGCACATATTCGTTAGCCAAGGGAGATTGCAAAGCAATTAGACTTCCTTATATGGGCACTGTGACACCCTATATGTCCGTTGCATAGAAAATAATAAATATGCCCCTTGTGTTTGGAGTCTTTGTTGGAATCCCTCTCCTTGTAGTTGTTTTCTTGAGACCATCGCTTGATGTCATCCCAAAGGCTCCATGACTTTGACATCTAACCTCTGTGGGATAATGATATGTTAGGTATTAGACAAAACAGTTATAATATGTATAATATGTGTTGAAGATATCTCTTACGTAATACATAGCAAAACATAGATCACAAAGTAAAGCAAAACATAACAAAGAAAACAATGCAAAACATCCTAGAGTCCAGTGCTTGCTTAGGTCTTCATTTGAATGATCCTTAGGGTCTTCATCTTTTTGGGCGTTGTCGATCACGCTTCTCGGGAGTTGGGGTCGTGGAGTGAATGATGTCGTGAAGCTTGAATCAATCATTTTCTTCTACTCGTCGGCTTAGGTGGCATCATATTGCTTCATCTTCAGTCTTCTTCAACTCTTGATACTAGTTGTCAATTTGTTGCTTGATGAAAGCCCTCCATCTGAACTTTAAGTAGGAGTATTCATACCTCCACTTCTTATATTTTTAAGAACATGTTGTTTCTAATCCCAACTTATGATGACGCTCATTGTGGTGTGGGGTGGGAGGTACTGCCAGTGTGCCACGAAAATGAAAACATCCTAGGAATCAAAGCTCTTTTCATTGCTACAATATTTACATATTAATCTACCCAAAAATGACCGTCTAGAGATGATGTTATGTTCGATATTATCCAAAATAGTTAAATGTTTTAAAAATAACTACTTCATCGTACGTAACAAAATATAACAGCACAAAGCAAAGCAAGACATATCAAAGCAAGGGAAAACATCCTAAAGTCTAGTGCTCGCTCGGGTCTTCATTTGAATCCTCATTGGGGTCATCATCTTCTTTCGCCAATGTCAATCACGCTATCTGAGAGTTGGGGTCGAGAAGTGAATGGTACGGCGAAGTTTAGCTATGTCGTCTTCTTCTCTTGGTCAGTGCATGTGGTGTCGCATCACTCCAGCGTCACAGTTTACTTCAACTCCCGGTATTAGTGGTCAATTTGCCTCTTGATGATAGCCCTTCTTCTAAACTTTGTGCAGTAGGAGTATTCATCCTCTACTTTTTATACTGCAAAGACCACGTCTTTTACAGCATCCAACCTAAGACGGTGCTCGTTGCATGGAAGCAAGAGGTACTGCCTCTATGCCGCGTAAATGTAAACATCCCTTGTAGTTAAAGATCTAACTTCATACTAAATCTACCTAGATAATTGCCTAGGGTATTGCTATTTTCGATATTAGCTAATAGTTACATGTTTTAAAAATAACTACTTCATAGTACATAAATAGTTGCATGCTTTAAAAATGACTACTACATTGTACATAGCAAAACATAACGGTAGAAAGCAAAACAAAATATAACAAACAAAACAAGACAAAACATCCAAAAAGTCCATTGCTCGATCGAGTCTTCATCTAGATCCTCCTCAGGATCTTAATCTTCTTTCGACTCTGTCGGTGACACTCTCTAAGAGCGGGGTCATGGAGTAGATTTTGTCACATAGTTAGTATTTACTGTCTTCTTTTTGTCTGCGTAAGTGGCATTGTATCGTTCCATCTTCAAAGTCTTCTTCAAGTTTGGATACTAGTTGTCCGTCTGTTGCTTGACGGAAGCCTTATCCTGAACTTTGAAGGGTTGGAGTATTCATCCTCCTCTTTTGGTATTGCAAAGACCATGTCTTTTTCAACGTCCAACTTTACATTGCGCTCATTGCCATGGAGGGTGAAAAGAACTAACTTTGTACCGCAAAAAAATGAAAACATCCCAGGAGTCAAAGTTTTGTTTACTACTGCTAGATATACATACTAGAGCTACAAAGACTTGACCACCTAGGCGTGATACTATGTTTGATATTAGCCAATATAGCTACATGTTCTAAAATAACTATTACATAGTGCATAGCAAAACATAACGGCACAAAGGAAGCACAACATATCAAATAAAAGCAAAACATCCTAAAGTCTAGTGCTGCTTGGGTCTTCATTTGAATCCTCCTCTAGATCTTCATCTTCTTATGACATTGTCCGTTGAGCTCTCCGGGAGCTGGGGTCGTGAAGTGAATGGTGTCACAAAATCTTGATCTACAATCTTCTTATTTTGGTTCACGTAGGTGGCGTCGTATCGCTTCATCTTAATAATTTTCCTCAATTCCCGATAGTAGTTGTCAATCTGTCACATGATGATAGCCTTTCTTCTGAACTTTGAGCATTAGGAGTATTCATTTCTCCACCTTTTGTATTGCAAAGATCACGATTTTTTCGGCGCCCAACTTGAGACAACACTCATTGTGGTGGAGGCAAGAGGTACTGCTTCTCTGCTACGAAAACGAAAACATTCTCAGGAGTCAAGGTTCTCTTCACTATTGCAAGATCAACATAAAAGATTTACATGGATCTAACCAACTAGTGGTGATGTAAGTTTGAGATTAGCTAAAATAGTTACATGTTTTAAAAATAACAACTACATAGTATATAGCAAAACATAGTTGCACAAAACAAAACAAACAAAACAAGGCAAAACATCCTAAAGTCTAGTGGAGTGAATGGTGCAGTGAAGTCAAGATCTGCCATCATATTTTCTAGTCAATGTAGGTGGTGTCGCATTGCTTCATCTTCATACTCTTCTTCAACTCTCGAAACTAGTAGTCAATTCGTCGCTTAATGATAGCCGCCCTTCAATTGAACTTTGAGCGATAGAAATATTCATCCTCCACTTTTTATATTGCAAAAACCGTGTCTTTGTCGCGCGTAGCATAAGACAGCATTAGTTAGGGCGCGAGGTACTGCCTTTCTGTTGGGAAAAATGAAAATGGAAACATCTCTAGTAGTCAAAGCTCTCTTCTATCTACATACTAAATCTTACTATATGTTTTAAAGACAACTACTACATAGTACATAGAAAAACATAACGTCACGGATAAAATAAAAACATAACAAACAAAACAAGGCAAAACATCCTAAAAGTCTAGTGCTCGTTTAGGTCTTCATATTAATCCTCCTCGAGGTTTTCATCTTTTTTTTGGCTCTGTTGGTCACGCTCTCTAGGAGTCTAATCTTGGAGTGAATGGTGCCACGAAGTCAATATTTATCGTTGTCTTCTTTTGGTCGGCATATGTGGTAATGTATCATTCCATCTTCATATTCTTCTTCAACTCTCGAGACTTGTCAGTTCATCTCTTGATGATAGCTTTATTGTGTACTTTGAGCTGTAAAAATATTCATCCTCCACTTTTTGTATTGAAAAGACCACTGTCTTTTTTGACACCCAACCTAAGACAACGGTTGTTGCAGTGGGGATACCCTATTCTTTTGGTTCTACATACTAGATCTACTTTGGATCTCGCTGCCTAAGGATGATGCTATACTCGATATTAGCCAAAACACTAATAATGATAACATATTTTAAACAATGGTAACTACCACATATTACACAGCAAACATAACACTACAAAGTTGGGATGGCCCTGTGGTTTGAAATCCTTCCTCTACATATAAGTTGAGGACACTTGCCACTGATTTTAATTTCTTCCTCTACATATAAGTAACCACCACTACTGGTGGATTCGAAATCCTTTCTCCACACAAATTTCTGGAAATCTCTCAAATTCGAATCTTAACTTTCTTCCTCTACATTTAAGTCCACAGATTTATGAAAATCTCACAAATTCAAACTCTAACTTTCTTCCTCTCCATATAAGTAACCACCATTAGAGGATTCAAAGTCGTCCTTACGTAGAGTCGGTTATGTGTGAGCACTTTTTAAAAAAAAAAATATCTTTTATTGCATTGGACAGTTGACGAGTATTTTTGGTATTTTAAAAGAGTTGAGTTGGCTTTAATTTTTGGTTCACAGCCTTTATAATAGTACTAGGGATAACCCGTGCTTAAAGTCACTTCTAATCAATTTAATTTTTTTAAAGATAGTTATCCCCCAAAGTATTTTCAATCAGTTATTAAAAATAAACAATCTAACTAATGAAAATTTACATAAAAGAGAACGGAGATTATTTTAAAAAGATTTTATAATAAAATTGATCAAAATTTATTTTTTAATAAAACGTTTTCTACTTATAATTCATACTTCTAAAAAGTACTTTCGAATCAATTTTTTTTACTCAATTATTACATAGCTCTTGTACTCTCATGTACATAAAATGTGATTAAAAGGAAATATAATACATTAAAATAAAAAATAAATTAAATAAATTATCAAAATTTTAAAATAATTATTATTATAATTAAAATGCTTAAGATTTAAAAAATAAAACAAATAAAAATAAATCTCTCTATTATGTAGAATTTGAAGAGACATGGAACGTTATGTAGTTCACATAACTTTACTTCTCTCCACATGTATAATACAATAAATTTCTATATAATTATAACATTCATACTCCAAAAAAAAAAAATCATGCACTACGTAGAATAAATTATAAACTTTCTATGACTCCTCAAAAGTTTTTTTTTTATAAATAAAAAATTATTCAAACCAAGTTTCTATCAAAGGTAACCAAAACAGTAATTTAAATTTTTAGTTTTCAAATTGGAATAAAAAAATTTCTCAAAAAAAAAATAGTAATCAACTTTTGTAAAAAAAATGATACATTTTAAATTGTCACATAATACAAATTTTTTTATATTAAAAAAGAATTAATTCAATAATTTTCTATCGAAAGTAACTAAAATAACATTTTTTTAATAAAACAAATTTATTTTTTGTGAAGAAAGATGATATATTTTGAAGAGAAAAAAATGAGGAGAGATGGTATTGAATGAGGAGAGATGTGATAATTTATCAAACTAACTGCATTAAATGAGGATAGTGATAATATTTTTTTAAAATGGTACTTATTGCCGTTAGATGTAAACTTGGACAATTTTAATAATTGGATAAAAAATATGATGCATGTTTTGTAATATAGATTGATCAAAACTAATATTTTAATACAACGTTTTCTAGTTATAACCCATATCTTTAAAAAGTACTTTTGAATCAATTTTTTCTACTCAATTATTAAAGAGCTCTCGTACTCTCATGTACATAAAATGTGATTAGCAAAAAAATAGAATATTAAAATAAAATACAAATTAAATAAATTATTAAACTTTTAAAACAATTATTATAATTAAAATACTTAAGATTTAAGAATAAAATAAATAAAAATAAATTCCTACATTGTGTAGAGTTTGAAGATTAAATTAAAAAGAATCAATTATCTCTTTATAAGTTAATCCATCAACCAATCAAGCTGTTACAAGAAAAAAATATTTTTGTAATTAAAAAAATTTAATTCAAACCCCTCACAAAAAAAAAACGAAAGACAAACATTGAAGAAACATAAAAGATCACTTGGTTTACAAAGCTTCGTCTTTCTTTATATGTATAATACAATAAATTCTATACAATTATAACATTCACACTCTAAAAATAAAAACTCTACACCATATAGAATAAATTATAAAATTTATGTAACCTCTTCAACATTTTCTTTTTATAAATAAAACAGTTGCTTTTTATCAATAAAAAATTTATTCAAAACCAAATTGCCATCAAAAGTAACCTAAAACATCAATTTTCTGATGAAAAAACAAAATTTTTAATTTTCAATTTTCTGATGAAAAAACAAAATTTTTAATTTTTAATTTTCTCCAAAAAATAGTAATTAGTTTTTGTAAAAAAAATAGGGATACATTTTTATATTAAAAAAGAACCAATTCAACAATTTTCTATCGAAGGTAACCAAAACAATATTTTTCAATAAAACAAATTCATTTTTTAGAAAGAAGAAGAAATTTCTAAAAATTTTCTTTTATTTTTTTTAAAAGTTTCAAAACATTAAGGCATTTAAAGTTGTATTTTTTGTGAAGAGATGTGATATTTTTTGAAGAGAAAAAAATAAAAAGAGAGAAGTTATTAAATGAGGAGAGATGTAATATTTTTTCAAATTAACTGCATTAAATGAGGAGGGAGATCATGATTTGAATCGTAGAATTAGAGTGATATAATAAATCTCAGTTTTTAAAAATAGTTTGTCTCTAGGACATTTAAAAAACATGAGTTGTTTTATTATATAGATAGACTAGAAGATAACCCGTACCTAAAGACACTTTCAATCAATTTAATTTTTTTAAAAACAGTTATTTCTCAAAGTATTTTCATTCAATTATTAAAAATAAACAATCAAACTAATGAAAATTTACATAAAAGATAATGAATATTATGTACAGTTTTTTTTATAATAAAATTGATCAAAATTTATTTTTTAATAAAACATTTTCTAACTATAACCCATACTTCTAAAAAGTATTTTCAAATCAATTTCTTCTACTCAATTATTAAATGAATTATCGAACATTAAAACAATCATTATTATAATTAAAATGCTTAAGATTTAAAAAATAAAATAAATAAAAATAAATTCCTCAATTATATAAAATTTGAATAGACATAGAACGTCACGTGGCTCACATAGTTTTGTCTTTCTCCATATGTATAATACAATAAATTCCTATATAACTATAACATTCACACTCCAAAAAGAAAAATCATACATTATGTAGAATAAATTATAAAGTTCTCATAACTCCTCAAAAGTTTTTTTTATAAATAGAAAATTATTCAAATCAAGTTTTTATCAAACGTAACCAAAACAACAATTTAAATTTTAGTTTTTAAATAGGAATAAAAAAAATTTCTCAAAAAAAAAAATAGTAATCAACTTTTGTAAAAAAAATGATACATTTTAAAAATTAAATTAGAAAGTATCCATAACCTTCTTATAAGTCAATCCATCAACCAATCAAGCTTTTACAAGAAAAAAAATTTAATTAAAAAAATTTAATTTAAACCCTTCACAAAAAAAAAAACCAAAAGACAAACATTGAAGAGATATGAAAAGTCATGTGGTTTACATAACTTTGCCTTTCTCCATATATATAATACAATAAATTCTATACAATTATAACTTTCACACTCTAAAAATAAAAATCCTATACTATATAGAATAAATTATAAAGTTTACATAACCTGATCTTCAACATTTTCTTTTTATAAATAAAATAGTTGTTTTTTATCAATAAAAAATTTATTTAAAACCAAATTTCTATAAAAAATAATCAAAACAATATTTTTAATTTTTAATTCTCTAATGGGAAAAAACAACAATTTTAATTTTTAGTTTTCAGATGGGAAAATAATATTTTCTCAAAAAAAATAGCAATGAGTTTTTGTAAAAAAAAAAGATATATTTTCATATTAAAAAAATAATTTAACAATTTTCTATCGAAGATAACCAAAACAACATTTTTCAATAAAACAAATTCATTTTTTAGAAAGAAAAATAATTCCTAAAAATTTTGTTTTATTTTTTTTAAAAAAAGCTTCAAAACATTAAAAAGTTTCAAAAAGTTTCAAAATTATAAAGTATTTTGAAATTATATTTTTTGTGATGAGATATGATATTTTTTGAAAAAAAAAAATGAAGAGAAATAATGTGTTAAATGAGGAGAGAGGTAATATTTTTTTAAACTAACTGTATTAAATAAAATAAAAAAAAATCTAAATCATAAAATTAAAATAATATAATAATTATTAACTTTTAAAAATAATTTCTTTCTATAACATTTCAAAAACATGCTCTGTTTTATTCTGTTTTATTACGTAGATAGATAGACAGATAGACTCCATTCCTGCCGCCTAGCAGCGAAAGAGCCGAATCCCTCTCCCCTTGGGTGCCACCGCCATCTAAGGATGGCCCTGTGGTTCCTCTCAGCTCAGCCATTGCCCTCTCTCATCACCTGCCACGCCACCCCCTCCGCCGTGCGCGCCCCTCCAGCTTCGCCGCCTCCGCCGCCACCACTTTCTTTTCCTCTGAACCCAAACCCTACCCCCTTACCCTCCTTAACCTGCGCCCTCCAGTGCCCTCACTTTCAATCGTGCGCACCCCACCGCTCTTATTTTCTCATCGTTTCTTGACTCTTTTGGCATTCTTATGACAACCACTGCGGTAATTTGTAGGTGTTCGGGGTGCACTCAAGAGTACAATCTCCACAGTCCGCTCATTCTTGAAGAGGTCACCGACTTCTTTAAGAAACGCGGAGTCTCTGAATTCGCCTTTGATAGTTGTAAACTAGTACGCCTTCGTCGTTTATTGCTTTCTCAGTTTTTCATAAGTTTTATCCGCAGCTTTAATTCCTACACTTTTTCGCCCTTCCCAGTGGGGATGGAGGTGCCGTGCAAAGCTCGCAGTTCGTGGCTCATCATCTAACCCTCTAATTGGTCTCTACCAAGAGGGTACTCATGATGTAGTTGATATTCCTCAGTGTAAAGGTTCGAAACTCATCATACGTCCCGTATTTCTGTTTTCTTGTTTTTTATTTATTTATTTAGTTATTGTGATTCTTGATGTGCAATTATTGTGTTTGCTACTTTATCTTGGAATTGTATTCAAAGATTCAAGATCTTGTTTGTGCAGCTCACCATCCAAACATCAATGCTGCCGTTGAACTCTTAAAGCAAGGTTTGTTCCTAATCATAAATCTTTCAATAAATCTTGGATCGTGTTCATATTTGGGTGTCTATGTGGTGTTTAGCATTGCTTTTGATTGTAACATTTAGATTGTAACTAGAGAAAAAGGTGATTGTAGGAGAAGAAAAAGTTATTATAGCTTGTAGTAGAAGTTGAGAATGTTTGGAAGAACTAAGTAGATTGTGGCCTGTAGATTGTGAAATGCTTTCTAATAAAAGAAGGTAAAGTTAATTTATGAGTGAGCAATGATGAAATTACCCCTCCCATCACTGGGCATTGCTTGGCCACGCTGCCTGCTACTTCTTCAAAGGAGAACTGTTGGAGTTTGGAAATTTCCAATTAGGCCGCTGTATATTTATTTAAAATTGACCACTATATATTTATTTGAAATTTACCACTAAATTTCGTGGTAAATTTACCACGAAATAAAAATTTCCCACTATATATTTATTTAAAAGAAAATTAGAACCAATCATTTCAGAGTCCAATGTTTTTTTGCTGTAATATTTTACTGAGTTATTTTTTTTGTTTGGTTTGCTCAAATTAACAGAAAATGTTTTTGAACAAATTTTCCATCAAATTACAAAAAATAATGTAATTAAAAATTGAACATTTCGTGGTGGTTCTGCTGGCGGCGGCGTTGATTGTGGTTGTATCCATGGTGGTTGTCGTGGTTCTGGGATGATTTTGGTGGCGGTGAAATTTTCAAATAGTTGTTATGCTAAGTTGAAATACATTTTTTCTGAAATACATTGTCCATGTACGACCCAAGCACTACAAAATTAACCAAAAAAATGCAAGGTATTTCCGTCTTTAGTTATCTTTTGTACCCTACATATCCGTACAAGACCCGATTAGGCGGGTCGAGGGTTCTACGAGGTACCCACTACTCGGAGTACCCTCCCAAAAGGTAAAAGATGTGTCCGTCAGGTTCAGTTCTTCTTTGTTGAGTTGCTATTATTCTTTTACCGTGGAGTGAATTCATTACTCCTTGTTTTTCGCTTTTTTTCAAGACATTTCGCACAAGTGGAAGTCCCCGGTTTTATACACTCAAATAAGCTAGAGCCAAGCTGCTTTAACTTATATCTCCTAGTTTTCTTCACTAACCCCATATCAATCAAATTGCATTCCTGAACACACCACCGTAAACCACCATTCCTGGAGTTTGGTCCCTAATAAGAGCTTCACTAGTTAATATCGGGAACTAGCCTATCGTATAGAAGAGAGAGTCTATCCATAATTGATTGAGTATGACACTCTTCTAATTAGCAGGCGCCAGGCGCTAATCTTTCTTTAATTAAAGTATTGGCGCAATCACTATATGATATTTGAATTGAATGAAGGTAGCCTGCTGGAAATAGGTGCTTGAGTTGGAACTCTCGCATCAGCAGGATCAGCTTACGCTATTGGAAGGGCTAAGTGCTTCCGAGTTGAAAGGAAACCTAGCGAAGCTAAAACAAACATGACAAGCAAATCCCCAGAAAGTGTCTTTAAAGGCCATCTTGATTAGTCCAAAAGGCTTGTCTATAATCTTTGGTAGTTCATTTGCAATCATTATGACGGAACCTTCTTATGTTTCCTAAAGGTCTGTTGATACTTGGAATCAAGTCTATAGACTTGTCCATCCAAGACCTTTAAGAGAGTGTTAGCATAGGTGGTCTCCTCTTGAGTTGCGCCGATTAAGTGACTTTGTTGATTTGGTTGATGAAACTCGTCGTATAGCCGTAGATCATAGTAGTTGTTAACGCCAAATAAGTAGGAGACGGATTGATATGGAGGGTTTCTACTTTTTAGTTCTTACTTATGCACTTTTAGTCTTCTACTTGAACCGTTCAACGAGCGTTGTAACTATCCAAAAGAAGATCTCCTGGATAGGTCAAATACGAAGGAAACTGCCCATAAAAGAGAGATCGGATTCCCTTGCCGATGCAGTGCACGATGCTGACAACTAGCTACCTAGTAGCTAAGCTAGGTAGGTGGTTGTTAGAATCTCTATCCTAGTAGGAAGGTTAGAACAAGATAGGTTTTCGATCCTGAGCGAAGTAGCTAATTGAAGAGTGTTGCTAGGGAGGAGCTTTGACGAAGAAAGAGATGACTTTTAGGGTAAAGATAGAAGGCACTTTTAGAATGAGATTGCTCTTTTCTTTGCTCTTTTTCTTCCTTTGAGGTTTAGGATTGGCTATGAACTTCCTTACCTCACAGTGAGTGTACTTAGTTAGGACACTCCGCTTCTAGTTTTTCAAACTTTGTCTTGTTTCAATCGAAAAATAAAAAACTTCATTTTCATCGTATTTCTCATGTGTGCACTGAAAACTACAAAATAAATATATTAATATACTGTTTCATAAAAAAATTAATGATGTTTCGCATGCCCTCTACAAATTGCAACCATAATTTCATGTCTTCGTTGGTATATATATTGGTCATTACCTTGGATGTGGCCGTCATGTGCATGTACTGATGGCCTAACCTCCAGATCCCTTGGCACCCATGTTGGGTCTCGATCGCATCGTCCGAACGGGATGCCAGTCATTTGCAAATGCGATATGAAATTGTGCACTGCCATTGTCGCACAAACAAGCTTTATTTGAGTTGGGAGGTCGTAGTTGATCAGAAAATCTCTCAGTTGGTCACCTAGATTTCCACACACCAAAACACCGCTAAATTATGGACCGCAACAACAAATGAATGCGGTTGAACCTTTCCTGTGGATTTGTTTGAGCATGTCCATGTTTCCATTCAGCTAAGTGATACCGTTGACCTTTAAATGGCGCGAGATACCCCTTCATGTTTGGATAGCCGGGATCGACCAAAAATAGTAAGAATCTACAATTACAGCAGAACTGGCATTCAGTACAACGTAAATAATGTCATGCGTACCTCTACTGCACAGTATCTTTGATTATCTTCCCTGAGTAAAACATGGCGTACCTCCGATGGGGTGCGGGAAGTTAGAATTTGGGTTTATGAGGGTGTCAAATAAAATGCGCACTACTCTCCCAACCCGCTATGCAATACGTGAAGCACATATTAAAATCATATGTTGCAAGTATGTTCTGAGTTGGGTATCTCTTTCGACCTATGAATCGAGCTTTAGGATGGGGTGCCACGCTAGCTTTAATATGCGTCCCGTCGATCGCTCCAATACAATCCGTGTTACAAATAGTTAGAACATAACATGACAATACATATGTGAATGTAATCCGCAAATGCAAACAAATACCTTGAATTATGGGTAATATCTTCGATTGTGTAATATTATTGGTTGCACACCAATTGTCCCACCCAGTGTCACCCACTCCCTTGTCATCTTAATTAACGCATCTAAGATAATGTGAAAGAAACGACTTATAGTCTTGCCAGGGTGTTGGAATCTGATTTGTGCGTTCTGATTGTTGCAGCGTTACCCAATAGTCCATAAAAAAATTGCCACATGTTCCTTCACACCCACGCCTCGAGATGTATATAACCCATAGCGAGACTCTAACAAATTACATAGTTCTTAAAAGACTTCCGTACTCATTCGCATCATTTGATAACATATCTTCGGGCTCCCTTCTTCCAGCTCCCGCACCCACGCATGCCCGGTCAACTTTGACTGATAAAGCGGTTACTTGAACACATTTTTATGCATAGGTGGCTCTGGCCACCGCCCTGGCCACTAGTAATGGGTTCGGGCCAACATATGGGCCTTGTTCTGCCCCGTATTTCGACTCATCGTACGTGTTATCTTTTATGTCGTTCATAACGTCATCTTGAACGTCAGCATACTTGTCGCCAACCAACTCGTCGTCATTGTCATCCAAGTGCAGATCCATTACTATGGGTGAAGTAAAAAACTCTGCTATGTGCTTGCTGGAAACAACTGCCGTGCAACCAACAGTTGCTCAGTGCAGCAACTATGTGCTTAAATTGCAACAAATAGCTACTTTTTCAACAGCAAACATGTCCTTTTTGTGCAGCAAGCACGTGGTTCAGTGGACCAAACAACCAGTTTTGGCTGATCCGGTTAAGGCTTGATGGATGTGAAGGGTGAAAGATACCCCACACCTATGCTCACATGCTATCTGTGTAGGGTCTTTGCCATAATTTATTGTTCGGCAATCCAGATGAGGGTGTGTTGCTGAAATTGGTGAAGTGAACTTACTAATCCCTTGCGAGTAACATAGCAGAGTTTTTTACTTCACCCGTAGTAATAGATCTGCACTTGGATGACAATGACGGCGAGTTGGTTGGCGACAAGTATGCTGACGTTTAAGACGATGTTATGGATGACATCAAAGATGCCACATACGATGAGTTAGTGCACGGGGCAGAACCAGGTCCGTATGTTGGCCCGAACCCATTACTAGTGGCCGGGTTGGTGGCATGCGCCACCCATGCGTACAAATATGTGTTCAAGGAATTGCTTCATCAGTCGAAGTTGATCGGGCATGCATGGGTGCGGGAGCATGAAGAAGAGAGCCCGAAGATATGTTATCAATGATGCGGATGAGTACGGAAGTCTTTTACGAACTATGTAATTTGTTAAGAGTCTTGCTACGGGTTACATACATCTCGAGGCGTGGGTGTGAAAGAACAGGTGGCAAATTTTTTATGGATTGTTGGGCAACGCTGCAACAATCGGAACGCATAAATTAGGTTCCAACACTATGGCGAGACCATAAGCCGTTTCTTTCACATTGTCTAAGTTGCATTAATTGAAATGACAAGGGAGTAGGTGACACCGGGTGGGACAACTGGTGTGTATCCAGCAATATTGCGCAATCGAAGATATTACCCATACTTCAAGGTATTTGTTTGCATTTGTGGATTACATTCTCATATGTATTGTCATGTTATGTTCTAACCATTTGTATCGGAGCAATCGATGAGATGCATATTAAAGCTAACGTGGCCCCCATTTTAAAGCTCAATTCATAGGTCGAAAGGGGTACCTGACTCAGAACATACTAGCAGTTTGTGATTTTAATGTGTTTCACGTATTGCACAACGGGTTGGGAGGGTAGTGCACATGATACACATTTTATTTGACACATTCAGAAACCCAAATTCTAACTTCCCACACCTCGTCGAAGGTACGCTATGTTTTGCTCAAGGACGACAATCAAAGTTACTGTGCAGCAGGGGTACACATGATATTATTTACGTTGTACTGAATGCCATTTTTTACTGTAATTGTAGATTCTTACTATTTAGTCGATGCTGGTCAAACATGAAAGGGTACCTCGCGCCATTTAAGGGTCAACGGTATCACTTAGCTGAATGGGAACGTGGACATCCTCCAACAAATCCACAGGAAAGGTTCAACCGGGTGCATTCGTCGTTGCGGTCCACGATTGAGCGGTGTTTTGGTGTGTGGAAATCTAGGTGGCCAATACTAAGAGATATTCCGATCAACTACGACCTTCTAACTCAAATAAAGCTTGTTTGTGCGACAATGTTAGTGCACAATTTCATACGACGTTCACAGATGACAGGCGGTCGGGACCCAACATGGGTGCTAGGAGATCTGGAGGTTGGGCCATCAGTACATGCACATGGCAGCCAAGTCTAAGGTGATAACCAATATGTGTACCGACGAAGACGTGAAATTATGGTGGCAATTTGTAGAGTGCATGTGTAGATATTTCATAATGGAAGGAAACATCATTAATTTTTTTATGAAACAATATATTAATAAATTCATTTTGTAGTTTTCAGTGCACACATGAGAAATATGATGAAAATGAAGTTTTCTATTTTTGGATTGAAACAAGACAAAGTAACTAAAGACATAAATGCCTTACATTTTTTCAGTTAATTTTGTAGTGCTTGGGTCGTACATGGGCAATGTATTTCAGAAAAAAATTATTTCAAATGAACATAACAACTATTTGAAAATTTCATCGCCATCACAATCTTCCTAGGACCACGACAACCACCATGCATACCACCACAATCAACGCCACCGCCAGCTGAACCACCACGAAATGTTCTATTTTTATTACATTATTTTTCGTAATTTGATGGAAAATTTGTTCAAAAACATTTTCTTTTAATTTGAACAAACCAAACAAAAAAATAACTCGGTAAAATATTACGGCAAAAAATATTTAAGTTTGAAATGATTGTAGTTTCTAATTTTATTTAAATAAATATATAGTGGTAAATTTTTATTTCGAAAGTCAAACGAAATTTAGTGGTAAATTTCAAATAAATACATAGTGGTAAATTTTAAATAAATATATAGTGGCCTAATTGGAAATTTCCAAACTCAAACAGTTCTCCTTTAAAGAAGTGGTAGGCGGCGTGCCCAAGCAATGCCCAGCGATGGGAGGGGTAATTTCATCATTGCCCACTCGTAAATAAAAAACATTCCACAAGCTACAATCTACTAGTTCTTCCAAACATTCTCAACTTCTACTACAAGTTATAATCACATTTTCTTCTCCTACAATCACTTTTTTCTCTAGCTACAATCAAATGCAATGATTATTTTCAAAATGTTATCTCACCAATATAAATAAAATCTATAAATAAATTATACCCTTTGCTCAATGTCGACTTCGATTATCGCCAAAAGAAACAAATTGATAGTGTTAGTGTAAGGTCTCATTTTGAATGTTTAAAAATGTTGGTTTTTAGAGGTTTAACTTTATTATCAAAAAGAGCAAGAACACAAAATAAGATTATTTGGAATGTTCAAAAATACTTGACTTTTAAAGTCCATTTGGAACCCAAGAGAGAAAGAAAAGAAAAAATTAGTTAAGTTATAAGATAAAAGGGTAAAAAAGTTTACATTTTCTT
>JAULJZ010065586.1:0-60409 GCA_032270985.1 Heliamphora pulchella | reverse complement strand
CCCTAGTTGCGATAACCCGATTAATAATGACCCGTGTAAAGACCCTGCTCGGACCCTAGTATTAGTGACAGATAGTCTACGAGACCATAGAATACAGAAGAAGTTCAGAACCCTAACTCGAATCAAAAACCCAATGTTCGACCTAGAAACCCCCAAAAGGTCCAAAACATAGGTAACCGAACTTTAACACTTGGAGAGCCTCATAACATTCTAAATAAAGTAAATATTATGAAATAATTAATTAAAAATAAAAAACCTCATAAATAGGGTAAAATAACTATTTTTCCCCTAGTACACCAAAAAGTCTAAGGGGGTAATATGTAATGATCCGGTACAGATCCTAGTTGTGATAACCCGGTTAATAATGACCCGTGTAAAGACCCTGCTCGAATCCTAGTATTAGTGACGAATAGTCCATGAGACCATCGAATACATAAGAAGTTTAGAACCCTAAGTTCGGTCCGAAAACCCTAAGTTCGGTCCGAAAACCCCAAAAAGGTCCAAAACACAAGTAACAAAACTTTAGCACCCGGTGAGTCTCCTAATATTCTAAATGAAGTAAATATCATGAAATAATGAATTAAAAATAAAAAATCTTCATAAATACGGTAAAATGGCTGTTTTGCCTCTAGTACAGCAAAAAGTCTTAAAAAGCCAAATTTTGACACATGGATACTCTAAATCAAAGATTTAAGTACAATTAAGTAGCAAAGTACAAAATAACATCAAAAATAATAAAAATATCCCTTAGTGGCTGATCACCTAGGGAAGTGTGCCAAAAGTGACTTTTTGCTTTATTTTTAGCTTAAAATGATAAGAAAGGTATTAAATTAAGCATTATAATGATCCAATACTTGTTGAACAAGTAATATGCATAATAATATGGTGTTATAGGTCAACAAAATCAAACAAATCATTATTTAAGTTTATACACAACAAAATAAGTCAAAAAGTCACATATAACTAAAATAGCTAAATTTGACTTAAAAGACTACATCTATTTAATCAATTACTATAGAAACTATGATAATACATCAAAATACTATATTTATCAAAAACATACTAAAATAATAGGTCTCAATAGGAAAAGAAACCAAAAAGATACATTAAATTAACTTTTAAATGCATTTTTTTGCACAAAAGGGAACGCAAACTAATGCAAAATTCCTTGATTGATGCGGGGTCAGGTTTTTGTCCCCCAAATAGACCCTTGGCTGTGTTTAGCTTCTTCAAATCTGATTTTTTTCTCTCATGACCATCACCATGTCAACTCATATCAACTCAATCCATGTGAAGTTGAAGAGAAAAATGAGAAGAAAGTACCCTTAATTAAATTTTTTTCCCCTCCATGTTTCCTAGCCGTTGCCTATATAAACTAAGCCCAAACACCTTCTTCCCCTTGATAATTTTTTGCAAGAGAAGGAGAGAAACCAGACCTCTTTCCCTTGAGTGTTTATGAGAGTTTGAGGGAGAAAAAGGTACGAAGGAAGAAGGGAGCTAAGAATCAAGCGGTGTGTTCCTAGAGCTATGTTCTTTCATCCTACCATCCCTTGAGCCTCTAAACAAGTAAGTAAAATCTCTAAACCTTATATCTAATATCTTTCAAAATATGCCTCAACTCATCCCTTTAAACATTCCAAGAATCGAGAACCGAAATCAAACCGAAAAGACGTCATAGTTGGAAATTAGGGATTGTTATAATTATGAATGATATGAGATGTTGTTGTGTGTTGTTATCTTTGAGTTTGATAACCTCTAAGTGTGCTAGAGCCTTGATATTAAAGTCTAAAACACAAGCATTCAAAAAATAGAACAAAAACTTGACATGACATAAGTGGAAGACTTTAACCCTAAGTGGCTTAATTTTTTAGAACATAGATATTTCTGCCCTGAAGTTTGAAACGCCATGACTAAACATAGAAAATTGATCTAAGCATGGTATTTTTGTCCAGATATATCTCTTTGTGTTTTCTTTCATCCAAAGTTTGTTTCAACTCATTTTAATAACTAGAACTCAAGATAGTACAATTTTACCAAAGTGTGTCGTTCTCCGACTAGTTAACTCTACCAACTTGGAAACCCTAGTTTAAAGTGAGATCAAAACATTGGTCAAAACATAAAATTTGTAGATAACATGTATATCTATCAACTTACCATTAATGAGAAGAAAATATTGAGGTTTGATAGGTAAAAACCCCTTTGAAAGTCTCTGTTGAGTTTCAGCCCCAAAGGAACATTCTATTACATATTTTTATATAGATCAAAACCCCTATTTTTATTGACCTAATCAAAACGTACTCTACATGAACATTATAGCTAACATATTGAAGTTTTTTCTACCCATACATCAGACCTTAAAGCCTCGGGATGATACCCCAAATTTGTTTCAAACCCTCTGTTCAAAACAGGCTCTGCTGAGTTTTGGCAGCTGAGAGAACCTATGTTTTAAAATGGCCAAAAAATCTAACTTGTTTAAAACAACTACCCTTAGCTCTAAACATGAAACTTGTAGGGAACATGATAAATTAGAACATAATATAAAATGGGCTCATTTGGACTTGATATGACACCCAAAAACCGAGACCAACCGAATCATATTTTTGGTAAAATCTTGAGAAAAATAGTAAACCGTTTATGCTTAGGATGTTATGTTCACCATTTTGCCTTATGTTCTGGCCTTGGTGTTAAACATAAGAGTAGTAGAAAATATTTTTATCTAAATGTTATTTAAAAAACATAACTTGATTCCAAGTCTAGATACCCCAAAACTTTGTCAACCCATTTAATTTTATTCTTGATTTTTTATCTTAAAATTTGTTAAGTGTATGTTTGAGTATCTTTCACTATGAGACCCTAGCTTTGGTATGATGTTTGGTTTGAATTAGTTGATTAGTATTTTAAGTGAATGCATGATGATTTAGAGCCCATGCTATCATACTATCATATTTGAATTATATCTTGAGAATTGTAGCTTGTGCTTTACATACTTATATACCTTATGTTTTGCGCGCTGTACCATGAATCTTGTCATGTTGATGCCATACTATAAATTGTTGCACTTGAGATCAATGGTACACATTATGAGCATTAACATTAGCATCCTGACATGTTGGAGTCCATTTGTGAAAATTATTGTTGGGATGGGCTGTATTGAATTATTCTTCTTGGTTCTAAATCAAGGGTGTCCCTGGTTGCCATTTTCGAAAATGTTTTGGGATGTATTCCCCTTGTACACCCTGGGTGCATTCCTAGTGTTACAAATTTGGTTTATACACCCTGGGTGCGTCCCCGGTGTTTAAAATAGTTTATGGATATTGTTGGGCACCATGGGTTCGTCGCTAGCATTCTTATTTCGATAGCTTGAACTTTGGGTAAGTTGGGAGAGAGCCCAATTATGGAGGTCCTAAATCTCTCATCTTGGTACTTTGTATAATATGAATGTCTCTTGATTTCTCTTAGACTTTGGGTTAACACCAGCGAAGGCATCACACATCTTAAGGTGAGAATTATCGGTCCGGATAAGGGTGGCTAAATATTTTGGTTGGCCGGCCCCCACATCATTGCCATTGAGTAAAATAGTTGTGGCATGATGCCCGACGACGCATTTACTATTCGGAACGAGGCGTGATGATGGCTTTGGTGATCAAGTCCCATCAAGTCTACTTTGGTGATTCCCGATGTGGAATTCCTGTTATAATCTGGGTGCATGTTGGGTTGGGCATCTGCATTACATTCACGGCATCTCATATGCACATGTTTATTGACTTATCCGCTATCCTGTCATAAATTTGTCTGTCTCCTTGACCATAAACTGTATTGAGTGTTATATGGTACGTGTTGTGGTAAATTTTGTGATGTGGGATTAGTTAGAAGGTTAGAGTGTTTTGCTTCTGGGTCTTGGCTCATGGCATTTGTGCCACATGTGAGGAGGAGTTCTTTGAGGAAGTCATCCCTAAGGGAGAATAAGAGTTGGAAGGACAAGGTAAATTTCAAGAGTACGTGGATCCAGCTGATACATTCTGAGGAATCAAGATCCCTACTTTTGTTCGTACATGCAATTTTTTCAATGATTAGCTTTTTTTTTTTCAATTTTCTTGGTAAAATAGTTATGTAAATGTGGACAGTTCATAACTCTTTTATAATGTAATAACTATCATATGTAAATATGAATGTATTGTTAGTATATCCCTATGTTCATATTTATGTATGTCCCGACGTGCGCGGAGGATGGGGTGTCAAAGTTGGTATCAGAACATAGGTTTAGTGAACCTTTAAGCCTTGGGTTATGAAAAACCATGCATTTTGTTGCGTTGGAGCTCTATAGGATGCGTTGTATTAATAATAATTATCATCTATACATTATACAAGCTAAAATCTTGTATGCCTGAGTCTTATAGCGAGTCATATTATGACGTTATCGGGATCAGAAGCAGCAAGGAGTCTACATGCAAAAGACGAGTAAGGGTATTGAGATCGAAGATTAGAGATTCATGCAACGAGTTATCTTCTTTTAATGGGGGTAGAAAAGAGTACGTACTAGGAGAAATTTTAGATATCACCTCGAGAGACACCCTTAGAATCCCGCGACTTCATCCTTATAAGTCCTTTTCTCATTTACCCTAAGTCCTAGTGTCAACTATTTGAAGTTCTTTTCTATGTCCTTCCTTCTTATATCATCAGTCCTCAATGGTACCGTCAAGTGTCGTTCTTCGTTAACTCTTATGCACCCAAGCCTTGTTGATAACCCTATTAGAAATTTAATCCTAGAAAGTACCATTGTCTTTAAGTTTTCATGCCTTGATAATGACCGATATTGGCATTTGATTCTCCTCCGATTCGAGTCATCATCCCTGAACTAACTCTTCTCTTATAGAACTCGATATCAATTCTTTGTCATGTACCCGTTCCAAACATTCGACATTGATAAAAATTTTCACCGTCGTTCACTTCTCTCGATCCTGAAACCACAATCTGTTGCAGTGGTTCTGTGAATTCTTTGTACACTTGAAATTTCTACCAAGGAAGTAAGCTTGGATGCTTGAATTGAAGTACGTTAGGCCAACATAACTTCAAGGCAAGTATCTAGTTTGGCTACCCCTTTTGCTTAAACATCTCTTTTATCTTAATCTAATTGTACTGGACTAGTTCTGGGGACACTTGTTTAAAGTATTATCCATTGTCCTCCTCTTGTCTCTCCTGCATTTGAACCTCAAATGATCACTCAATTTGTGCCAATGGTAATTTCCTTAACCATGACCATTAAACCTCATCCAACCTATCTTTGAACCACCTAGGTTCCACCCTAAGACGTTCTAACCCCACACATGTTTTTTACTGTCGACCTTTAAAACCTTGCCCCATAGATCTCTTAGTAACAACGATCGTCAGGATATTATGTCATTAGGCCTTAGCGCTTTCATGGGAAACTGAGATGATGCACAAAAACCTCTTAACACCTCTTCATGCGTGAAGCAAATCTCTTCTTGGTGTCATGGCTTAAAATATCTGTCAACGTTCGCATTTAACAATGTTTTGGAGATCAAGACTCCCATTTGCATGAATGGTTAAGGACTTATTCAACTAACTATGTCTTTTCAAAGGTCCAAACAAATAAGACTATTTCATCAGCAATCTGAAGTTAGAAATGATAGCTTCACACCAAGGGATTTGCGACACCATCATATGACAAATTCAAACTTCCCTAGATAAGTTCGTAACTGACTCACCTATCCGATAAATCGAGAAGCACAAGATTCATACCAGTAATAAGAAAGTGAAAAATGAGTAACAACCTCGAGCTCATGATAATCTTTGTACTCTTGCTAAGGAGGTACGTCTATACATATCGATATTCACGCCAGCCATCCCACCAAACTATTAGAGTCTGAATTTTTGCCATCACTATCAAAGAACGAAGAATCTTGATCACAACAATGAACGATTAGAGCCCAATGAAGAATTAACCACCAAGTCACATGGGTTACACGATTAGGTATTTACCACAACCATACCTTTTATCATGTTCATTTTACCCTAAAATGACCAACTGCCTGAGAAAACGATCAAGTTATTAGAAGAGACATTCAAACCCAACGCTTTAGCACGTCAAGAACTAACGGTAGAGGCCAAGAGGAACGGAGCAACCTTTGGAAAGACTAGAGAGAAAATGGAAGCATATGATTACAGACTTTGTCATCAGGATTATCAAGACCACCTCAAAGACCGGTAACTCTTTAGTTAAACAATTCAAGGAATTGGGTGGCTAGGAGTTTGTGGAAACAGTGAGTCCCATTGACGCTAAAGATTGTTTGAAGGGCGGAGTGCGCATTTTAAAGAGACCAAGTTATTCACATGGTAGGTTCTTAAAATATCAGTTTGTATTTGTTTGGCGTCTAAACTGTGTAACTCTTATGGAGTGGTATTCAGTTTCCATTGTGGGATCGATGTGAGTCACAAAGAAGTTGCTTTCAAAAATCTTTTGTGATGTGACCAATTAAAGCAAGTTTGTTTAGATTGGTGAGTAGATGTTGCTGGTACAGAGAGGTAATTTTCTTGTGGGAGCATATGAACTCTATATACGAGAAGTTGAAGGGTGACATAATTTTTTTGTTTTTGGTGGAGTTGCGTAGCAGCTTAATGTGAGTACCTAAAAGGAATAAGTGTTTGGATGAGAAAAGTGGAAGCGTAAGTGAGACATTACAAATTCATGGGTATGGTTTTTGTAATTGGCTTTGAGTGAATCGAGTGTCTTGGTAGAATGTGGGTAAGATAAAATAATTAAAGTGCGAAAGTGGTTCTTGGTTCAATTGTGTGGAAGAGAATGTGTGATGGGATTGAGTGATGATGATAAGAGACTTTATAATCAAGAGTTAATACTGTTCAGTTAAAGGATTGTAGGAAGGATGGTACGTACGTGAACGAAATATATGACGAGGTTATGATTGGATTCATACGAGTAAGCATGTACCTGGGGAGCATTTAATTTGTGTGGTATATCTAGCCCTAGTGACTCATTAGGTTCAAGTGGCAGTATTATTCTTGATGGTCGTAAGGCTAGAGTAGTCCAACACAAAGTGATGACGTGATTTCGAGTTAATAGTCGTTAGTCGATCGGGAAGTAGTTTCGATGTACATTTGAATATGACAATGAGCTAGTTTTTGGTAGAGTGACAGTCTTTCCAGATAGGAGTGGAGAATGTTTGAAATCAGTTTCGGTGGTGGGCTAGTTTAGTGACATAAGATCGCTTGTGAAAGTCGTACTCGATGTAAGTTGTGTTTTGGGAGCCAATGTATTCTTAATGATAAACTGGGATCATGAAAAAAAAATTGAAAGTGCGAGAGTCAGATATACCAAAGACTGCCTTTTAGACTCGTTTTGAGCATTATGAAATTATGGTGATGTCTTTCGGGTTAATAAATGTACCTACTGTATTTATGGACCTAATGGATTGAGTGTTCAGAAGCTTTCCAGACCAATTTATAATTGTGTTGATGAACAATATTCGGTTATATTCTCGGAGTGAAGAGGAACACAAGGAACATTTGAAGATTCTATGTAGGTCCTGAGAAAGCACAAGTTGTATGTAAACCTTGGTAAGTGTGAGTTTTAGTTGGACCGGGTGATGTTTTTAGATAATGTTATATTTGGAGAAGAAATTAAAGTGGGCCCAACAGAAGTAGAAGTAACAGTTAATTGGAAGAGACTAACTAACATGACAGATATACGAACTTTTTGGGGCTAGCTGGTTCTGTGATATAATCATTGAAGCATTAGTAGTAATCAGTTTAAGATGTTAGTAGGACAAAACAGCCATTACTCTAACTGCTGAACATATGGGCTCAACCTTATCCACAACCGCAATAAAGAATGACTCAAGTAAATAGAACACAATTTCGGAGAAGTAGAAGGTACAATGTTAGTAAATCAACCTCAACCTTCCTTACGACGAAGTACGAGGCAAAATTTTGGGGACGAAATTTGTTTAAGGGGGTAATTTGTAATGATCCGGTACAGACCTAGTTGTGATAACCCGGTTAATAATGACCCGTGTAAAGACCCTGCTCGGATCCTAGTATTAGTGATGAATAGCCCATGAGACCATAGAATACAGAAGAAGTTTAGAACCCAAACTCGAATCGAAAACCCTAAGTTCGGTTCGAAAACTCCAAAAAGGTCCAAAACACAAGTAACAAAACTTTAGCACCCGGAGAGTCTCCTAACATTCTAAATGAAGTAAATATCATGAAATAATGAATTAAAAATAAAAAATCCTCATAAATTCGGTAAAATGGCTGTTTTACCTATAGTACAGCAAAAAGTCTTTAAAACTCAAATTTTGACACATAGATACCTTAAATTAAGAATTTAAGTACAATTAAGTAGAAAAGTACAAAATAACATCAAAAATAACAAAAATACCCCTTAGTGGCCAACCACATTTAGAAGTGTGCTAAAAAGTGACTTTTTACTTTATTTTTAGCATAAAATGACAAGAAAGGTATTAAATTAAGCATTTTAATGATCCAATACTTGTTGAACAAGTAATATACATAATAATATAGTGTTATAGGTCATCAAAAGCAAACAAATCATTATTAAAATTCCTACACAACAAAATAAATCAAAAAGTCACATATTACCAAAATAGCTTAATTTGACTTAAAAGACTATATTTATTTAATCAATTTCTATGGAAACTATGATAATATATGGAAATGCTATATTTATCATATACATACTAAAATAATAGGTCTTAGAAGGAAAAGACACCAAAAAGATACATCAAATTAACTTTTAAATGTATTTTTTTGCACAAAAGGACACGCAAACCAATGCAAAACCCCTTGATTGATGTGGGGTCTAGTTTTTGTCCCCCAAACAACCCCTAGCTGTATTTAGATTCCCAAAATCTTATTTTGTTCCCTCAAAACCGACACCATGTCAACTTATATCAACTCAGCCCATGTGAAGTGGAAGAGAAAAAGAAGAACAAAGTACCTTTAATTAAATTTTTGTCCCCTCCATGTTCCCCATCCCTTGCCTATATAAATTAAGCCCAAAAACCTTCTTCCCCTTGATAATTTTGTGCAAGAGAGGGAGAGAAACCAGACCTCTTGCCCTTGAGTGTTTATGAGAGTTTGAGGGAGAAAAAGGTAAGAAGGAAGAAGGGAGCTAAGAATCAAGCGGTGTTTTCCTAGAGCTAAGTTCTTTCATCCTACCATCCCTTGAGCCTCTAAACAAGTAAGTAAAATCTCCAAACCTTATATCTAATATCCCTCAAAATATCCCTCAACTCATCCCTTTAAACACTCCAAGAATCGAGAACCGAAAGCAGACCGAATAGGCGTCGTAGTTGGAAATTAGGGGGTATTATGTTTACGAATGATATGAGATGTTGTTGTGTGTTGTTATCTTTGTGTTTGATGACCTCTAACTGTGATGGAGCCTTGATATTAAAGTTTAAAACATAAACATGCAAAGAAATGGAACAAAAACTTGACATAACAGAAGTGGAAGACTTGAACCTTAAGAGGCTTAATTTTTGAGAACATAGATATTTCTACCCTGAAATTTGAAATGCCATAACTCAATGTAGAATATTGATCTAAGCATTTTCTTTATGTCTCGATTTATATTTTTGTGTTATCTTTCATCCAAAGTTTGTTTCAACTCATTTTCATAATTATAACTCAAGATATTGCTATTTAACCAAAGTGTGTCATTCTCTGACCAGTCAACATGACCGACTTAGAAACCCTAGTTTAAAGCGAGATCTAAACTTTGGTCAAAAAATGAAAGTTGTAGATAACATGTATATTTATCTACCCACCAAAAATGAGAATAACATATTGAGGGTTGATAGGTAAAAAACCCTTTGAAAGTTTCTATTGAGTTTCAGCCCCCAAGGAACATTCTGTTAGATATTTTTATATAGCTCAAAACCCCTATTTTTAGTAACCTATTCCAAACGTTCTCTACATAAACATTGTACCTAACATATTGAAGTATTTTTTGCCCATAAATCAGACCTTAAAGCCTTCGGATCGTACCTCAAAACCGTTTCAAACCCGTCATCCAAAACTGGCCCCAGCTCTTTGTATCTCAGTAATAGCTCTCATTAGAGCTGTCAAGTTCACCTCATTCTCTACCATTTCAGCTGACTCAGTTGGCTGTTCAGATACCTTACGAAGTCTGCCCGTCACTGATCTTGCCAAGGTACATGTTGACTATGCTCTTCTAAGCTCAATGATCTAGACCCAAAGAAAACCTGGATCCCGAAAGTAGAATAACCAGTATCAAACATTTCTCGATCAAGAGCTCCGATGACAGATATAAAATATTCTAGATATCCGAAACAATAAACCACAGGCAGATAATCACGGAAGCTATAACAATGCCCCTGTCGGGCTCATAACAACTAAACAGGTTTGACTAAACTCGGGTGAAGAAATGGGTAGTACTCTGGTAAGAAAATAGAACTAAGCTGAGAGGACTAGTTTGACCTAAAATTCTAAGAAAAAATGAACAGTATAATGGTAAGAAACCAGCTCACGTAGGTATAACAAGGATCTAAAGGAAACGAGCCTAAACAAAGGCAGGGGTATGGAACTAACAACCCGGGAAAAATTTGAAAGAGAGAGAAACTACCCTAAAGGCTTCAAAACAAAACACAGGCATAACCCTAAGAAGAAAACTATGGCATGAAAACTAAACATGGTGAAGAACAAAACCCGGGTAAGAACCCAAAGGAAAAGCTAACCTAAACAAAGGTTGAGAGAAAACCCAGACAGGTTGAGAGAAAACCCAGGCCGAACCCGAAAGAGGAACTAGCTTAAGCCCGAACAAACAATCCTAACAATACGCAATCAAAACATACAATTAAGAAAACACATAATCCTACTAGGGCTAGCAGTACCTAATGGGGGGTTCTAGGCTACTATATGCAAAAGGTCAATTTTGGTCAATCGAACAGCGTACCTTCTGAATAGAGCTAGGTATATACCTCTCATGCCTGGAGTGGTACAGGATATGGTCAAACAGTATGCCCGAACTCTTTTACTACACCTATGATAGCGTACAGTCAGTAAGGGTTGCTCGTCTTCCCAATAATCTCCAAAACGGATGAACGTTCAGGGCATCGGGTCGACCAAGCATGGGGGTTTTGAAAAACATTGCATATGCATGCGAAAATACAAGTGAGAAATTCTTATTAAGAACCAATGATATTTTCAAGTTTAGTCCTCTTATTTGATTTTCTAAACCATTCTCCAGCAGAGTTGCTAGAAAATACTATAGCGCCGGGATTTAGGGGTTTTGAAAGTATTTCAAAAAATAAAGAAATTCAAAGAAGTTTAAAAAATCTTTTAACACCTTGAAAACTAAATTTTAAAAATCTCTTTTTGTTGAAAATAGAGTCTCCACTTAGTTTTTGAGAAAAACTAAGAAAAACAAAAATAGCTACTGATCTTGAAAACGTTAAACCAGAAAAAAAGGATTCGGGAGCTAATGTACGAATCGGAAAAGGTGTTAGGCACCCCGTTCGCCCAACCGTAAGGTTGGTCTCTACTAATCATCATTGGTTCTTTAATAGAATTTCTTAAATGCATGCAAATAAAGAACATAAGGATAAAGAGAGAACATCCAAAATTAAATAATAAAAATATATAACATATGTATATAGAACGCCAAATAAAACAAGTATAAAAAAAAATCTTAAATCCTACGGCATGCAATTTCTAACTAAAAAATATATGGAATACTCTCGCATGCAATATCAAAAATACCCTATGCTATCATAATTTAAATACAAGAACAAAAGTATACTAGGAATTGCTAAAATCGCCTAAACATGGATTGCTACAAAACAAGATAAATTTTTCTAAACAAAATTTTAAAGAAAGTGACTAAAATATGCACATTACCAAAACAAGTTAAGTTAGAATTAACATGATGAAAATGTACTAAATAAAAGATACATAAAATATTCTATTTTAAAAAAAAAGTTTACTGTTAAAGAAAACAAAAATAAGGGTGTTATGACAAAAGAGAGTTTGAGAATTTAGAAAAAAAAAAGTAGAGAAAAAATTTGTAAAAAAAAATGATGCTAAATGAAAAGGTTAGAAAATGTTTAAATTACTAAAAAGAAAACCTAACTATTCATATTTTAAATTTTGAAAGAGAAACAAAAGAAAAGAAATGAAAAGAAAAGGAATGATGAAAGAAAATGAAAAGAAAAGAGAATAAAAGAAAAGGAAGTTGCAGTTTTATAAAAAAAAAAAAAAAGGCTTAAGAACTTTTTTATGATTTTTGGATTTAACAAAGTAAAAGAGTAAAAATAATAAAAAGGGAAAAAGAAAAAGTACTATAAAAAGAAAAAAAATAAAACTTCATAAAAAAAGTAAAACTAATAAAATGCTATATTACAAAACTAGTAAAAAGAAAATAAAGTGTTAGAAAAGAATATTACACTAATATTAAAAGAGAAGAACATAAATGCTAGAATATTAAATTAATGTTAAGAAAATAAAATGACATTAACATTACAATTAAAAAAAGAAAATGGTACATTAAAAAGAAAAATCTACATTATAAAAGGAAAATGACATTTACAAGAAAATTAAACTATATTAAAAGAAAAAGTAAAAAAAAGGAAAATTGAATATACTAGTAAAGAAAATTAAACTAATACTAGAAGAAGATAAAAGAAGTTAATTACAACCTTTTAACTTAAATGTAAATGTAGTATTGACAACTGCATTCACATAAATGTAAGTGTATTTATTAACAAGTAACAACATTAATAAGTTGTAATTGCCAAAATATATTAGCACTATTTAATGAATTAACAATGTACTTAGTGTGAAAGTGTAACTAAGAAATTAATTAAATTATATGAGGTAATGTAAACAACAAGCAAGTTAACTACATAAATGAAGGAAATGCATGAATTGAACTTCGAAATTAACCCGATCATTCCAAAAGAGAGGGAATGAAGTTAGAAGGATCGGGGATCCAAACCAAATATCTAGATTGCTTAGAAATCCTCAAGTTGGGAGAATGTGCTTCAATGGTCCAATCCTCATGTGGTGATCCAAGCAAGGCTTTCTATGTAAGCGTCGGAGGTTCGGATATTGGTATTTCGGCAGGACTTCGGCATCGGGACTCGAAATTGCTCTACAACTCGGTAGAGCTTCTCTCACTAAACCTCTCACTATTTTTCTATTTTTGAAAATGTACCAGGGATACGATATTTATAGAAATTTTCAACCAATGAGGGGTTGCCACATTTTGGGATATGTCAGGCTATTTGAAATTGGCGGTTGCCGGGTTAGAGGTGTCAGGCGCCATGTCTAAGAAAGGCTCCACAAAATTCTATTGGCGGTCGCCACAATAGAGTTGGCGGTCGCTACTTTTTGATAGGGTTTCCAAGAGATGCTATTGACGGTCGCCACAATGAACATGGCGGTCGCCACTTTTGGAATGACTTGGACAACAAGTTATTGATGGTTCGATAAAATTTTATTGGTTTGAAGGTTCTAGGTTCAAATACTGAGCTTGGATCACTTTCCCGAGGATTGAACTGAAGCACTATTCCACCTGTTTTCATCATCGGATTCACCTAAGATTAGGCGGGGTCAAATTGGGATGTCTACATTCGCCGCGCATATAGATGAGGTGGAACCACCGAGAAGTTTCTCCGTTCCCAAATTCAAGTCATACGATGGGCGTTCCGACCTAAACATGCACATCAGTCATTATAGGTAAATGATGACGTTGTGGAGCAGTAACAACGCTCTCATGTGTAAGGTCTTTCCGTCTAGTCTGGGCGAGGCTAGATTAAGATGGTTTGATCGATTGCTGCCACGATCGATTACGAGCTGGAGGGACCTCTCAAAAGGATTCATGGCCCACTTTGTCACAAATACAAAAATCCCAAAGGAAATCGATTCTCTAATGGCACTCCGACGGAGGAAAAGGAATCCTTGAGGGATTACACGAGAAAATATTGGGAAGTATATAACGATATTGAGAACTGTAATGAGGAACTGGCCGTGGCGTCGTTTAAGCATGGGCTTCAACCCAGAGGGAAATTGAGGGCCTCTCTCACAAAGAAGCCTCCCCAAAACATCTCGGTACTGATGAGCCAAGTGGAGCAATACATAAGGGTGGAGAAGGACGTGGGGAAGGCCGAGATGGAAGGAAAATCGAAGGAGCAAAGGTTGAGCCTGGATGGACCCAGGAAAGTCAGTCTGGGGCAAACGAAGGGAAGTCTGCCGCAATCGATCAAGAGGCCAAGGGGAGAGCCGACGGGATCTCACATCCGGTTAGGGGCCAATTATGGAAGAAGGGAAGTCAACACTATATTCAAGGAGTCGATTCATAAGATTCTACCTCAAATCAGGGATATACCCTATTTCGTGTGGCCACCCAAGCTTCTCGACTACGTTATATGGGCGACATAAGAAAAAGGAATACGGTGGAGGTGTTCTTACCATAGGGAAAAGAGTCATAAGACGTAGGATTGTCGAACCTTCAAAAAGAACTTGGAGGACCTGATCCAACAAGGACATATGAAGGAATTCATAGAGGAGAGAGCAGATCAGTGTGCACCCACACCCACGAGGTGAGAAGAGCAATCCGCTAGACCCGTCAGTCATGGGACCATCCACGTAATCCACAGAGTTGCAGAGCAGAAACAAACAATCTCCACGCAGGGGAAAATGCGCAGGCTCGGCCATATAGCCGAAGTGATGCGAGTACAGATAATCGCAGGGAAGAGGACAAGGGTAGAGGGCAGCGAAGGCATCACGTTCACAGAAGAAGACGCCGAGAGGGTACATCATCCCCACAATAACACATTGGTCGTGTCCCTCAATATCGTCAGGTTTGAAGTTAAGCGGGTGTTAATCGACCAGGAACGCTCGGTTGAGGTAATGTATTATGCTGTCTACACAAAGCTCGGCCTGCGCGCCCAAGACGTGATCCCATCACGGACCCCACTCGTGGGATTTGATTCTCAGTCAGTATGGCCTACGGGGAGAGCCACAATCCCAGTCAGGGTGGGAACAGTGGAGTTCCTCACCGATTTCCTCGTAGTGGATGTTCCCTCTGCCTATAACGCTATCATGGGACGTACGTGGTTACATGAGCTGAGGGCGATTCCCCTAACATATCATCAAAGATTGAAGTTTCCCACCAAGAACGGAGTGGAAGTGGTTCACGGAGACCAGGCCGCCTCCAAACATTGCTTCGTGGCTGCCTTGAAGGCGGAAGTCAAGACAGTGGAAGTCAAGACTATCGAAGTTCCTGCTCGGGCCATTTTGGAAGATGTCGGAGCAGAAGCGAAGGACAAAGCCGTCGAGGAGCTCGAATCGATTTTGATCAATCCAAGCGATCCTGAGAAATTCTTCCTGCTTGGTTCCACCCTGGCCGATCAACCAAGGCAAGAATTACTTTAGCTGTTGAAGTGCAATGTCAAGGCATTTGCATGGACACCATACGAAATTCCAGGAATAGATTCGGTCTACATTTTCCATTCCTTGAACGTCAACTCAGTTTTGAAACCTATCAGGCAGAAGGGGCGCTGTGCCGTTCGACACCTCACCACGCCGAGGCTATAGCGGAGGAAGTAGGAAAGCTATTGGAGGCTGGGGCAATAAGAGAGGTTCAGTACCCGGAGTGACTATCCAATACAGTGGTCGTCAAGAAGAAAGATGGAAGATGAAGAGTATGTGTGGATTTCACCAATCTTAGTAAGGCATGCTCGAAGGATAGTTTCCCCCTCCCTAAGATTGATCAGCTCGTAGATGCCATGGCGGGGCACCAATGCATGAGGTTCCTGGACGCATACAAGGGGTACCATCAAATCGCAATGATGGATCGAGACTAAGAAAAGACATCATTCATAACCCCACGCGGGACCTATTGTTACAAAGTGATGCCGTTCGGTCTCAAAAATACCTGGGCAACCTTCCAAAGAATGGTAACCAAGATGTTCGCTATAGTACTCGGAAAGACTATGAAAGCCTATGTCGACGATATGGTGGTGAAATCAAGGAGGGGAGGGTCATTTAGCCGATCTCCAAAATGTGTTTGATATTCTCAATGCCTATCGCCTCTGCCTCAATGCGACTAAGTGCGCGTTTGGCATCGGCTTAGGGAAATTTCTTGGCTTTTTGGTTACTAATCGGGGCATTGAAGCCAGCCTGAACCAAATGAAAGCCATCTTGGAGGTAAGAACGCCGTGCATAGTGAAAGACGTACCAAGGCTGACGGGGATGATGGCGGCATTGAACAGGTTTATAAGTCGATCACCAGATAAGTACCGAGCGTTTTTTCTCTCCATGAAAGAGGGGCACCCGACAACCCGCCGCCGTTTAGCTCATGTGCGCTCGTCTTTGCAGAGGTTGATTTATCGGCAAGATCGATCAGGCTGGATCCTACTCTTAAAAATAAATTCAATTTACGAAAATTTCCCGTACAGCTACTACTTTATTAACTTCAAGAGCATATTATGTGAATTATTTAGATAAGGATCCACCTCGTAATTAGTATTTAATGAACATACAATTTTACACAAGATATGATTAAATCAAATGAACATTGTCATAATTTGTTAAGGATGAACGTAGAAGCTTTTGATAAGCTAGTTTATGTTTTGGAAGGAACGAAAAGGTTAAATGATATACTACATTACAATATTGCGGAACAATTAGCTATATTCTTGCACAAGATTGCGCACAATGAGAAAAATCGTAGTTTAAAGTGTTAGTTTAGACTTTTAGGGGCAACAATTTCTCATTAATGAGGTCACGTATGCTATATAACTTCTTTGCATGATGATTTTATCAAACCGCTTAGAGGGGGAACACCACGAGAAATAAGTGATAATCTAATATTTTGGTCATATTTTAAGGTAAGTTTATAACATAAATTATACAATTACTAATACAATTAAAGTTTAGAATTTATATTCTAATTTTTAGATATTACATACCAGGATTGTGTGGCAGCAGTTGAAGACGGTAGAACCCTAGTTGCCATCCGAACAAAATTGAACAAGAACTCAATAAACCCAACAAGGTGAAATATGAATTATACCTTCAAAATCTCTCAAACATAAATCTCTAGGATGGATGCTCGAATGAGAGAACTCAGATGTACCTTAGATCCTTTGTTTTATTTTCGTACACCTAATCACGAATAAAGAGTAGGGTCTGCTCTTTGTGATTGAAAATCCTAAACTAGCTGTCCCCTTTTCTAGTTCTTACAAGAACACAAAAACCTTGTTGCCAATGGGTTTAAGTAGTATATATATAGGCAACAATAGAGACTTAAGGAGTAAATATGACTCAGACTCCTTATATAATTAGAAAAAACTTAATTAACCCAAATTAAATTTCTAATTACATAAATTATAATTTATAGCACTAAAGAATTATAATTGCACTCTTGATCTTATCTTAAAATTAATTTCGAGCTCCATGTTATTAAATATTTATTTATCTCTCCACTTTAAGATTATAGATACATGTCGATTAAATTAAATTATTAATAATTTTATTTAATCGACCACTTACAAATTTTTAAGATTTTTCACTTAACTTATTTGATATGTCGGATACAAAATTCACCTGTAGGATTTGATATAATCAAAATTTATAAGTTTTCTTAAAGAAGTATCATCAATCCATATACCAAGACGTGAATTCTGTTAAAAATTATTATTCACCGTACACATAGTGTCATTATCTAATTTATTGAACTTATTGACCCATAAATGATCTAACTCTTTTATGAATTAAAATAACAAATACTAAATATACATGTGTATTAATTATTTCGAGACTAATAGTATAAGCACTCATAATAACCATATGCATTAATTATTTTATATTGTTAGTATAAAAATATTTAACCTAACACAGTCCTTTGTAATACACAAAAAGAACTGATAATTTGATCTTCTATGTGTAGGCCGAACTCTACACACCATCATTTACTATGTAGAATAAAAAATATACATACATAATATTAAATAAATAATATAGTGCAAATATTACTCATATAAATTCTTTTTAAAATAAAAATAATTATTTTTATTAAAAAATAATACCAAAAATCATTACATAAAAGCGTGACTTTTAATATATGTCTCTAACAATAGTAATCAATGCCCAAAAATTAAATTAAGGTCCAAGATTTAATAAGGCTCAAGTAACAATCAATGACCAAATTCTAGTAGGCCTAAAGTTTTTAATTAAGCCCACATCTAACGTTGGCCCAATATCCAATAAAAGGCACAAGACAATTAAAACTCATGGATTGTTTTGAGCCCAAACAACCTTTTAGCCCATGTTTTGTTTTAAAAAGGGCCAACAAAGCCCAACTAGACAAGGCCCGTGAGAATTATTTAATTCATTAGATGAAGCCCAAAACTTTTCTCAATTGCCCAAACAATTTAATATTGAGCCCATAACCTTTAATTCTTTTTGGTCCGATCTTTACTTTTCATGTGTTATATATATATATATATATATATATATATATATATATATAAAGAGAAGAAAAGTGGAAGGCCCCACCTCTCACTTGCCATGTTTGGTAGAGTGCAAAGTTGTACAAAATTTACTCTTGAGATACGCATATTTAATGAGGATAGTCTTTTGAACACGAACTATTGGTATGTGGATTGGTTGGTGGAAAAACAACACTTAGATGCGATGAAAAACTGTATTACAAGGGCAGTAATGATATAGAATTGGAAAGAACGTACACACGTGTCTTAATAATTACATTTTGGGTTTTGATATTTTTAATTAATTAATTAGATTATACTAGATATTAATCATTTATGATATATATATATATATATATATATATATATATAGGATATACATGTATATAATTTTCTTACAAACCAATTAGATTCTTTATTCTTGGTTAGATACTTAACCACCGTGGTTGGTTCATGATTACAAGGTGACTAGAGGTTGGAAAGATTTATTACTTGTCCTAAGAATTAAAATTAATTCTTTAACAAATTGTTTTGCAATATCAAATCCTAGACTACTTTGTGAACAACACACTAGCCTCGTTTCATCATTTCTTTATCCTACTTATATCTATACTCTATCTTCTAAACTCATCATTTTATCAATAAAATCATCCGAGCCTTATCTTCCATCACATTCAAGTCCATCAACCACTATTCATGTACCACTTTTGTTGAAATATTTTGGTACCAACCAAGCAAGCCCTTGCTTCATCATTATTAACTCTTACACATTTCTTCCACCCTCATCATTTTATCTACAAAATTGCCTTAACTTATCTTAACACTCTTTTAAGTCATTCAAAACTTCTCATCAAGCCATCAAACAAGTCTTTCAAGGACACCATTTTATGTACTTTTGATGGGAATTTTGGAATACACCTCAAGCCATCTTTTTCCCTATAAATAATACCCCAGCTCTCTATCTCTCTCTCTTTCTCTCTCTCATACAAAATTTAGCCATATCAAAGAGATTAAAATAGATAACACAAAATTAAGCCTGTTCAAAGAGATAAAAATAGATAGAGAAAGCGAAGAAGAAAAAGAAGAAGGAGAAGAAGAAGAAGAATAAGAAAGAAGGAAGGAAGAAGGAAGTGAGGAAAAAGTCTAAAGCTAAGTCATTTTCTTCTAGATTCAAGACTCCAAGGAAGGAATAAATAACCAAAAGTAGACTTTCTACTATTAACACATTTAGCAAAATATGAATCTGAATAACTAATCACTTCAAAATTTTTAGACATTCTAAATGTGAGCATGTAGTCTTTCATTCCTTGCAAATACCTCATCACTTTCTTTGTAGCTTTTCAATGATCTATTCCAAGATTGCTTTGGTATCTGCATAACATACCGATAACAAAATTGATATTTGATCCTGTACAAGTCTGTGCATACATTAAGTTTCATATTGTAGATGCATAAAGAATCATTTTCATTTCTTTATGTTCCAAATCATTTTGCGGGTATTGCATTAAATTGAACTTATTTCCAGTTTGAATAGGGGCATTATTACCAGAACACTTTTCCATACTGAATCACTCTAAAACTCTTTCAAAGTATACTTTTTGAGACAACCCTAACAATCCCTTGTGATCAATCCTGAAATATGTCTATTTTTATCATGTAAGTTATCTCACCCATATCTTTCATTTCAAAATTCTTTGAGACAAACTTTTTAGTTTCGTGCAATAAAACAAGATCACTACTCACAAATAATATATCGTTAACATATAGAATAAAAAATATAAACTTACTCTAACTAGCCTTTAAATATATACACCGATCAACAATATTTTCTTTAAATCCAAAGGAAGTAATAATACTATTAAGGGTGATTTAGAACTCAGTCCTATTTTTACTATTTGTTTTTTTTAGGGATAAGGACCATTTACGAAATTAGTATCCAACTAAGTTCTATTTTTTTTAACAATGTACTGAAATTGTCCCGATTATGAATGAAACATTGCTACTAAAGTTGCATATAGAATTTTAAAGTATCTTTCCAAAACAGAGCCACAATCAATGCTACGAGATTACAACCACAAATGAATATCAACTTCGTGGTAGATATCGAAGATTGATACGTGAAAATCTCTGAGAAACCGCTAAGAAAATATATTCAAAGGATTCAACCATTGAAACAAATGTGGCAACTATGAGTAATCTTTCTACATTCCACTCTATATCAATTTCAAACCCTTCGTGAGAATTTTATCGTCTCAGTTTTCTTGATGCAAACTCGTCATTCCAATTGGAAATCCTCGGTATGATAAACATTGTATTTGTGAGAAATTGCAATAATATTTTCATTTTCTGCAACAATATTCTCATTTACTACAACAAAATTCTCATTTACTACACTATCATTCTTATTTTCTATTAAATTAGCACATTCACATTTCATGCAATAATATTCTCATTTACTGCAACAACATTCTCATTTTCTACAGCAACATTTACATGTCTATTGAACTAACATATTCTCATTTCTTGTAACAACATTCTCATTTTCTGCAATATTCTAAGATGCTCATTTATATGTAATGTAGGCGATAAAAAAATATATTTTATGTGAATCGTTCTTTGAAATGAAATAAAATTGCCACATATCTTTGGCTAAATTAGTGAAATGATACTAAATCAATGATCATGAAAAATCATTACACTATATAACATATGGAATGATAAATCACAATAATATCTAGATACCATATTGACGAATGTAACAGCTCATAGAAAAATCTAAGTAATCACTATGTATATCCTATTACAAAATGGAATCCATACAACTCTTATATATCCCATGTATATATATTTATTTACCATAATTACATATGAGGATATAAATGTCTATAATAGCATTAAATATTTAAAAAAGGATTTCGTGGAATAACTGTTTAGTACATAGAATTTATCTCAAAATAAGTTATAAAAATAGGACCCCCACAATAATTAACTCTACTATTAAACTTAAGATACTATTGTCGAGAAACTTGTTTAAGTTCATACATTGACTTCTTAAGTTTGCAAGGGTGAAACTTTCAGGTTAATCCATATAAACTTCCTCATCTAAACTCCCATTTGAAAAAGTAGTTTTTACGTCCATTTGGTACTACTCTATATTAAAATGAGCTTCCAATGCCATAATAATTCTAAGTGAGTCCTTCATGGATACATGTGAGAAAGGCTTCTTACACTCAATGCCTCCTTTTCTGAGTGAAACTGTAAAGACCCAAACCCATTTTATTTATTTTATTAATTTTCTCATATACTAACATGTGTCAAATAAAATTGCATGCATATTTTATTTCGAGTATATGGCCTATAGGCCTAATGACTTTTGACCAAACATTATTGATTCACATGTGTAGTTGGGTACCCAACAAATTATTTTGGGATCATTTTTAAATTGTGGTAATTTATGAGGGGGTAATTTTAATTAATTAATGTGAGATTATAATGGTAGTTGATTATATATATAGAAGAAAGAAGCATGACCAAGTCAAAGTTTCTCAAGGAAGCTTCAATTTGTGGTAAAAGGGGACCATCTCCCATCAACGAGCGTATCTCTTTCTCTCTCTATCTCTCTCTCTGCAACATCACTTTCTCTCCTTTTCTTTTTTCTTCTCTCCTATTTTTGGAGGCTCAAATCTTGGTATCTTATAAAACCATGGAAGGAAAAGTTCTATACATCAAGGGCTAAATTCAACCGAACGAATTTTTGTTTTGACAAGTTTGTGATTTTGGGTGTGTTAAGAATTTTGGCCTTGGCCCTTATTCGTTTTTAGTTTGACAAAACTGTGACAAATTGTTATTCAAATTATTTGTATTTTATTCTTTGATAATTTGACACTTGTTCTTTTAAAGTTATGATTGGATAATATAGGACAACGATAATGGAATAGAAAAACATTAAAAAGCAACAAGTGGTATTAGACCGCTCGAGCGGTCCATTAAGCGGTTAGTAGAGCCTCTCGATTTCTCATATTCTATAACAAATTGCTGCAACGTAGTGCAACGCAGGCTTCACTGCTCGAGCTGTCCACAACGAATCAGTTTAACATTTGCTATTGTCAGTTAGGATTTTGAAAGAAGGCTACATATATAGGCTGCTAGGGTATCTATAGGGGGTGCCTCCTTTTTAGAATACAAATCCTAGCCACCAAGGTGTTACCTAATTGTTCAAAAAGCTCTCAAGCACCATATTAAAGAGATCCTTGAAGCTTTGCCTTTCAAATCACTTGATGATTATTTAGTTTTCGCGTAGTCATGAACATCAACAAGCTAATCAAATCTTCTACGTTCCATTCGAGTTCATGGATTCTCTTTAGTGGATTCTCAAGGGGTTTAAGTCTGGTGGTGGATTCTGTCAGCATCTAAAGTTCAATGGTGGATTCCAGTGACAGTCAAGCATGGAGTTGTACGTGAATTCAGCAGGAGTAGACTTACATTCGTAGGTTGTGGATTCAATGGTGATTTGTAAGATTCTCGTATAACCAACAACTTGTTATAGTACTTGATCTTTTCGGACTTGGATTAGTTTTGCAATTTTTACCCGGTTTGAGATTTTTCACGTAAAAATTACCTTGTCTCATGTGTGGTTGATTTATTCCGTGTTTGTGGGATTGTTTATTTATATAGCGTTTGACTTCTTTAGATAAATCAATTAGTGTAAATCAATTTATAAACGAAAATTTTCAATTGGTAACAGAGCGGGTCACTTAAAATTTTTCCTATATTTTTTTACAAGCGTGATCCTTGATTGATTTGCAAAAATAAATTTTCTTAGAGAAGGCACTTTGACCGGTAGACCACCAACTCTTAATGGCTCAAACTATCTTTTTTGAAAAGTTAAGATGAGAACTTTTCTAAAATCTATTGACGAACGAGTTTAGCTTTTTGTTGTTAAGGGATACAAATATCCTACTGTGGCAACCCAATTTTTGGAGACATCTTAAGTTATAAAAGAATATTTTTCCTTAATTAGTTGCGAGGAAAAAAAGCTCATATTTTTTTTAAAATAACTATACCGATTCAAAAAGATAACTATAAAGTGACCTCAATCCATTCATAAACTGACGTCTGAAAATACCACTTTCGTATAACGATGAAAGGAGTCTTAACATATATTACAACTCAAGTCTCGCAAAAAGGGTTGAAAAAAAAAAAAAACTACAATCGAACTCTAAAATGTAAATTTCTTCAAACTTCAAATGAAGGTTCTTCATTAGTTGCTTAGCCATGGTTCTTCGTCACCCTCCAGCACTGGTTCTCTTGTATAATCTTCTTCGCCTGGCATTAAATGCCATGAGCTGTGAGGCCCAGATAGAAACAACCCAAAATCCTACTTACCTACCCTTAACACACATGATTAATACAACAATAAAAGTAGGCATGTAAAGAGAGATAGGTAGTTCTAGTAACAACTAAACTCATAGGATTCCAACTTATGTTCACAAGTGTTCTTCGTTCATGTTTCCAAAGTTAAACATTGTCCAAGAGAATTCACAAGTGTTCTTCGTTTATGTTTCCAAAGTTAAATGTTGTTCAAGAGAATAGTTTCCCCGGTCTCACCAAGAGAACCCATCCAAAATTATTGCTGCGTTTCCACAATAGGCACTCCCTTTAGGTCCCATTATATTCTTGACCACTATGATTCCATGCACTATGTTCTATACACCTTGTCCCTGCATCTTCATTCTTCCCGTCCAGTACTACATGTAGTTGGCTAAGTGCCATGGTGAGTAGTTTGTCATAGATCTAGCTCCTGCCTATACTACGTGTATGCGGATTGTGACTTCCGCAAACGTAGACAACGCACGACTCAAGACATAGCACAACTCATGATGTCAATGGACCTTTTCTCAACATGACTCCACCACACAAACCTAACCCATGTCAAAACCCAATTCTTTTAAAGAAAGTGATGTTAGTTCAAGGGTTAAAGTTTTGTTCAGTATACGTGATCATGGCTAACTAATCATGCACTTTACAAAAGGTATCTAGCAACTTTTAAATATGCTTCACATGGTATAAAAACGTAAACAAGACATATGCATGGCAAGTTAAAGGTGTATCACAACAAATTAGTCACTTAAGCATCACCAAACATGGTATCCATACATGTTCTTGGTCAACTCATCATGTTCTTAACAGAAGGTATCTAACAACTCTTAAATATGCTTCACATACTATAAAAACATCAACAAGTCTCATGCATGGCAAGTTGTAGGCATAACATAACAAATCAATCACTTAGGCATCACAATTCATTATAACTAAAAACTTAGCTTTTAGGGGTCTCACCGTAAAATACTTTTAAAATACTAAACGTCACTAATTTGCTACGAAAATTGATGGGGTGATAGATATACATGTTAGGACATATTTTATGAAGGAAGCTAAGCCGTGGGGTGTTCCTAAGTAGGGGTAAAAATTGTTTGAACAAAAAAGGTCCAAAAACAATATTGTTTGGTAAAAACGAGTTTTAGAAAAATAGTCCAGTCAAATCACTTCAAATAAATTTTAAATGAATGATAACTCAAAAATATAGCTCTGGATATAAAGTTTGGCCTGAGGGGATTTTTCAAAAATTTTCTAAAATTCGGCAAAGTTGACTGGTTTTCCGTTACTTTAGCGTAAAAGCGTAAAAATTTTGTTTGGGGCACTTAGACACCATTTTAGGTTCTACTAAAAACCACGCATGCTAAAAATAACTTCATGAAACATTAGTAAAAACATGTTTGGAAAAAGACTGTTTGGTTCATCAAAAAATTCGGGTAAGATAGAAAGAATAGCTTTTTCTTAGTTTTTCTTTGGTAAACTTGTTTCTATTATTGTTTAACTTATGGATCCATACATGTAATTTAAACTTAAAAACCAATACACTCTAGAGATCTAATTATCCACATAACATACTTGTTTAACTCATGAAAAATAAAACAAACAACTAATCGCAGTTTCAACTAATTTAACCTAGCTATCTCATATTCGATTATTTTCTAACCTTCTTATTTCTAATCTTGGTTTTAGCTTCTTAGATCATATTATTTTTTGTAGAGAGGGGTTAGAAGAGAAGGTTAAGGAGAATTATAGGAGTTCCTACCTTGAAAGGTCTTGATCAATGTAGATAGGATTTAGCTTTACCTTCACAACTTTTGCTTCTTTCTTTCTTTTTTTCTTTCTTTCTTCTTCTTCTCCTTCTTTGTTCTTTATTCTTGGGACTCTCTCTCTCTCTCTCTAAGCCTTTGAATGGTGACCGAAATTTGTGCAGAATGGGGTGGGGGAAGGGTTCTTTATATAGGCCTTGGAGCTTAGGTGGTCAAAGTACAAAAGGAAGGTTCCTAGAAATACACAAGGGAGGTTCCTAGAAAGACACTTGAAAAGTTGTCTTGGAGAAAGGAAGATATGGATCTTAGGAAAAAATAGCAGTATAAAATTCTTGCAGTTAAAAATATAGATTAAAGAAGTAGAAAGGTATTTAAAATATTAACGAAGATATTTTGACTTAAAAGATGATAGGTGGATAGAATTGACTTACTTTTCAAGAATCAGGATTTGACTTCAAAGAGGCTATGTGAGAATTAAAAATGCATATTCTAGATAGAAAGATTAATTTTTTTACAGAAAAAGTCCCAAAGAAAGTACATTTTGTTGTTTGGCTAAAAAAAATCCCAAAAGACTTGAGTACAACCTTTTTCTTAATTTATGGGATTTTTGTACCTTGGTGAAGTTCCCAAGGTGGCCAACCACTTGGGGTTTATATTCTTTTTTCTTTTTAATTTTAATTTTAAATTTTTGTATTTAATAATTCATGAATTAAAATTTTGGGGCAAAATAATTAAATCATGGACCTTTCTTGAATTTTGGGTTGGGCTTATAGTTTTTTTTTTTAATTTTTCCTAGGCTTAATCAAAGAGTTGGGCTTTATTTGAGTTGGGTTATAATCCTTTTCTTGGGCCTTCTTTTTAGTTTATGGGCCTTGTTGGAGTATTGGGTCTCGTTGGAGTTTTGGTCTTTAAATATTATTGGGCTTAAGGTTGAGTTTGTCCTTGATTGTCTTTGGGCCTTAGGTGACTTATTGAGCTCATCCTTATTTAATCATGGGCTTCTCCTAGGTTTGGGTCCAATTTTCTAAGATCTCATAACGGTATGCTTTGAATTAGGGTTCCCCATGTTTATGTGACTTGAGATTTACTGCTAAGGTTTCTAGTGTTTTCTGTGAGCGTCGAGAATTCACTATTAGGGTTCTTAACTCGTGTTTAAAAAATTTGGGTCCTTACATCCTACTTAGGCTTTTATTTGTATTTTAGGCCTTGTGTGCATTTGGGCTTTATTGAAGAATTGGGTCTCATCAAATATTTCGGGCTTATGTTATGTTTGGGCCTAGTTTGAATATTTGTCTTGATTATACTTGGGCCACACTTTTAAGATTTGGATTTTTACTTGTCTTGGGATATTTGTTGGAATTGAGCCTAGATTAGTTTTTGGGCTAATTAAATATTTTGGGCTTTGATTGCTATTTGGGATTTATTAATCTTTGGGCCTTGTTTTCTACTTGGGCCTTATTTAAATTTGGGTCTTGATTATATTTGGGCCTTATTTAAATCTTGAGCTTAGAAAAAGAATTAAAGTTTGGGCTTGATAAAATATTATCTTAGGCCTTCAACTAATTTTTGATCTTTAATGAACTTTGGGCTTTTTACTAATCTTGGGCCTTGTGGAAACACTTGGGCCTTTATTTGATTTTGGGCCATTTGGTAAGTTGGGCCTCATTTAATTTTTGAACTTATGGGGACTTTGGGTATTTTTATTTGATTGTGGGCCTTTCTTCGTTTGAGCCTTTCTTTTTCTTGGGTCTTTCTTTTTAGTCTTGGGCCTTGGCCTGTTAAATTCTCAACAAAACTATTTCTTTTACATAACTTGTGTTCTAGAGTTTTACGAGTCTTAAGGGAAACTATTGCTTCTATTAATGTTCTATCGTACTATTCAAAAAATTTGGAGTATTACACCCACTATAATTGTTGACGGGTAAACCATCCCTAAATCCGCGACTAGATAGGATATAACCAATTTTGAAGATGTAGGCTAGAATAGTAAAGTTATAAATGTTATCTTTAGCAAAGTCACACAAGATGAGTTTTGCAAAATAAGTACGTGTGACTTGACTAAAAAAGTATAAGATATTCTTCAAATAACTCATGAAGAGATCGAAATCGTAAAAATTTCACCACTTCAACATCTCACAACTAATTTTGAAACTCTACGTATGAATGTTTTGACTATTTTTACACAAATCTAAGTGACATTGTTAATGCCTTTTTTAATCTTGTGAAAAAAATCCCAAATTTTAAAATTGTTTTAATTTTTTTTAAATCTTTACCCGAACGTTTCCAACCAAAAATTATGACAATAGAGGAGAGTAAAGACATTGACCCTATTTCTGTTGAAAGTTTAGTTAAAAACCTACAAACTTACGAGTTAAATTTACAAAATAAAAAGGCTTCAAAATGTTAAGGGTGGTATACTGAAAATCATGTTTTTAGTATTTAATTTTTCGCATATATTTTGTTCGATGTATGATTTATTCGTTTTGATGCATGTTAACGTTTAAATAAGCATGCGCGGCTGGTTCTTGGGGTTGTAGGGAGTTGCTGTGCGAATTTTAAAAATTAAAAAAAAAGATATTTTGGAGGCCTATAAATATCTGGGGTTAGATATTTTCAAAAGGATATTTTTAAAAACTTAACTCCTAAGTTTCGTCTAGTTTTCTTTCTACCTTCTCTCTAACTACTCGAGGGCCCAGGGCTTAGTTTTTGACAAACCAATTGCTGATCCTTAGTATCTGCATCGAGGGCTACTCATCCATCCAGACACAATTTCATTTCGACGAAGCTCGATTTTGCACGTGGATTGAGACGTCGAGTTTTTAACTCATCGAGGTAGGAACTTAGACTGTAAAACTGTTAGAGGGTACTAATTATAATCCAACGTGTTTCTACCGTTTAAAAATGCATGAAAAGTGATTTGTGTTTCAAATCCGATTTTGGGGTAAAACTATTTTTCGGCGTTTAGTTGGATGAAAACGGTGATGGATGTTACGTTGAGGCCTTCGGTGATAGGCTTGGGTGTGTGTACATTCGAGGGTGTTTGATGGAAGTTTCGAGGCTTCGTCTTGGGTTTAAAAAGGCTGATCCGTAGCTCAAAAACAAAATCTGGGGAAGTTCAATCGACTGGACCTTGATGGTCAGTCGACTGGATCATCATTTGGTGAGTTCAGTCGACTGGACCTGGGAGGTCAGCCGACTGAAATTCCTTCTGTTGTGGTTCTCTTCTTCCAGTGAGTTTTGTAGTCGATTGGGGACTTGGGCCAGTCGACTAGGGCCCTGTGTGGGCTGTTGGTGTTGTTTTGGTGGTTCGGTGGTTGTGTTTTTGCCTTCCTCCCTTTCCTCGAATGGTTTTAAAGAGATGGATTAAGGTAATCTGGCATTTCAGAGGTTGGTTTTCGAAGGAAAGGTTTAAAAAAGGAGTTTTGACGAAAACTTTGGAAAAACGTGTTTGTTGAAGGTTTGGAGCTAACCCATGGGGTTGAGTCTCAACTTCTAAAACGTTTTGGTGAAAATATATTTTTACATGTTTGGTTTGATCTCCATGGTTCATTGATTGGATCCCTAATATATACATGTGTTGTATATTGTTTTGCGGGTTTTGTAATATTTTCCATAGATGTACCATGCAGTGGGTTTGGTTGAGTTGAGCTTCCATTGCTCCTCGGTGTAAGTCCAGAAACGTGCGCAGTGTAGGTGCTTTGTACCTTCGGATTAGTTCTCATAAATTGAGTGTGTGCGGGTGCTTTGTACCCTCGGGCTCAGGTCCCGTAAATTAAGCAGTAGGTGCTCTGTAGCTTCGAGCTCAGGTCTCGTAAATTGAGTGGTTCGGTTGCCTCCGTTAATGGCGTCGTTGTCGTGACTCCGTATAGAGCTTGTCATTACTAAGCTTGTGGGTCTAGGGTAATGGACGAGAGTTTATAGTTGTTACCTTTGTCGGTGTGACAAAGTCGGTACATATGATTACATTTTATCGTGTCTCCTCGGCTGTGTATCCCCGGGTGGAGAATGCTGTGTTTTACTGCTTTCCCTTAACTGTGGCATGATATCTATCAAGATTATATGCATGGTTTCAAGGATGAAAAATGTAAAGTTTTCAGGATGGAAAACTTGTGATTTTTTAGAAAAAAACCTGTTTGGCTTTTGTGGTCGAGTTAGCTCCTACCATATGATTACATGATCTGTATTATAGTTTTACTGTCTATGTTCTATTGGGCTTCGGCTCACGGTGTGAGACTTTTGCTGTAAAATCTTTTTCAGGTGAGCACGTGGAGTTGATCTAGTTGCAGAGGTGATGGAAGACTTGCTGTAATTTTTCTTTTTTGGAATCATGTACTTTTACATGTGATACCTGTGAAGGCTGATTTTATATGCCTTTTGGCGATTTATTTATTCATGTATGAGAATGCATGTTTATCGTTCACGAGAGCTAAACTTGGGAAATCTTTTGTCCAACTGTTGCATTTTGATTTCCAATTGTAAGACCTATTTTTACTAAATGGGTGTTTTGGTGGGCTTTCGCGTGACCCTGGTGTTTGGGGCATGACAACTTGGTATCAGAGCTCTGGGTTCGAATTCCTAAGAGCCATAGAAAAGAGGCTACATCACCTTGTGAGGATGCATGTATGCTTGATTGCAGTATTACATCATTTTCTTAACATCAACATGATAGCTTGTTGTGTATACGTGTGTATGGAGGTTGGACCTTAGGATTGATTAGTCTTGCCTTCGGGCATTTGGATTAACAAACTTGGGAGCCATATTAGAGACGCGTTTCGTGAACGTGATTTCTAGCAAGGAATCTGAGTAGGTTGTCCAGAGTGACAAGTCTTTCTTGTTGGTTCTCCTCGGTATGTGAGATGTGATGACATGATATTAAGTTGCTATGTGTTAGCATGCTTATTTATCTTTTACGTTATCCATAACATGTTGTAGGAAGTTTACCCTTTTATGTTGCTTTCATATAGAGTTATGTCCACGAGGCCGAGGTCGAGGCCGTGGCCATGGTTCTGGCCGAAGGGACGTTCCAGTCCCAGATGTTGGGGATGCTAATGCACCTCAAGGACCTATTGCCGAGGGAAGTCTGTTGCGTGAGATGGTCGGCTCCATTCGAAAACTGGCTGAGATCCCTTGGGGCAGGGAGAGTATACCTGAACCGAGGGCGACGGTCGCAATGCGCGAGTTCCGTCGTTTGGACCCTCCTACCTTTTCTAGGGATCCAAATCCCATGGTAGCCACTGAAAGGCTAGAGCTGGTCACCAGGATCATGGACCCGCTTCAGATTGAGAAGGATGATCTGAGGGTTACTTTTGCTACCTTGCAGCAGGGGGGAGTGCGCACATGTGGTGGAAGTTCACCAGGACTACTGTTGCTGGCACTTGGGAGGCATTCACGAAGGTATTTCTGGAGAAATACTTTCTAGCGACACTGAGGGATCGCTACAGAGAGGATTTCCTATTCTTAACTCATGGGACGATGTTAGTGGTGGAGTATGAGGCAGAGTTCACCAGTATGTCTCGGTTTGCACAGGAGATCGTACCTATTGACGAGTTCCGTGCGAAACGATTCAAGAAGGGTTTGAGGCCCGCTATCAGAGATAGAGTGGCAGTATTCCAGACGCGCAGAGACAGGGACAGTCGGGGTCAGCAAGGAGGGGAACGTGCACAGTCTCAGGGGCATAGGAGAACAAGGGCCGATGGACATTTGGTCTGAGTTCTCATTCGGTGGGTTCGTATACGCCACAGTCTTCTGTATCCGTGCCTCCCACAGTTTCAATGGGAAGGTTGGAGCAGAGGAGGAAGTCTGTCTATTTTAGATGCCAACGGCCAGGGCATCGTGTGGCAGAGTGTTGGAGTCCGATGCCAGATCCGTCGCAGACGCAGGGAAGAGGGCTAGTGGTGTGTTATGAGTGTGGCCAGTCTAGGCACCTCCATAGGGATTACCCCAAACGAGGGAGCACAACTGGAGCTTTTGTTACTCCATCGGCTCAGGGATGTCAGCCATTTAGATTTGCTGAAGGGAGCGTCTCAGTACAGTCAGGTAGACAGTCTACAGTTCAGGGCCACAGCGGACAGGCCAGAGCTTATGTTCTAGCAGATCCCCATTCATCCAGAGCGCCGATCGTACCCGATGCTACTGCTACCACCTCCATGATAAGAGGTACTCTTCTAGTCTTTAGATCATGGGCCCATGTTCTCATCGACACGGGAGCATCACATTCGTTTATATCATCTGCTTTTGCATCTTCTTTGGGGTTGAAAATAGACTGGTTGGGTAGTACTTTGAGCGTGGAGACCCTAGTCAGTGGGAGTGTGACGTTGAGTCTTGTGTGTAGATCTTGTGTGTTGGAGGTCGCTGGTCGTTGTTTAGACATGATCGCGTTTGATGTCATCCTAGGGATGGATTTGCTGACCACCTATTGTGCCTTTATCGATTGCGATCGACGAAGGGTAACATTTTGTACACCGGCGGGAGATTATTTTTGCTTTGTGGGTGACCGAGATGAGGGTTTGATATCTATGCCCGGCGTTGTGCGGAACTAGGACAACCTGGGTTCCCTCTTTGCAGCTCTCATGTTGGATGAGGGAGTTGGGACTCGAGGAGAGTTACCTCCGGTGGTCTGCGACTATCCAGATGTCTTCCCTGGCGATCTGTATGAGTTGCCATCGAGCCGTGAGGTAGAGTTCCCTATTGAGTTGATTCCCATAACTGCTCCTATATCTATACCGTTTTATCAATTTGCACTTGCTGAGCTGCGTGAGCTCAAGGTACAGCTTTAGGAGTTACTAAATAGGGGGTTTATACGCCCGAGTACTTCACCATGGGGAGCTCCTGCTCTTTTTGCCAAGAAGAAAGGTGGATCCTTGCGATTGTGTATTGACTACCGAAAGCTGAATCAGGTAACTATAAAGAATAAGTATCCTATGCCGAGGATAAATGATTTGTTTGATCAGTTGAAGGGGTTGAGCTGCTTTTCCAAGAATGAGTTGAGATTGGGGTACCACCAGTTGAGGATTAGGGACGAGGACATAGCGAAGACTGCTTTTCGGACTCGCTATGGTCACTATGAGTTTTTAGTCATGCCGTTCGGTCTGACGAACGCCCCTACCACGTTCATGCGTTTGATGAATCGGGTTTTTCATCCTTACTTGGATAGTTTTGTGGTAGTGTTTGTGGATGACATTCTCATCTATTCACCTACTAGGGAGGCGCACGAGGACCATTTGCGTATTGTTCTGTAGACTTTGAGAAGTGCGAGTTTTGGATGTCTGAGGTGGGGTTTCTTGGACACGTAGTATCGACAGACGGAGTAGCAGTGGATTCGTCAAAGACAGATGCTGTGACAAGTTGCGAGCGACCGAAGAGCGTTTTTGAGATCCGTAGTTTTTTGGGTTTAGTAGGTTATTATCGGCGGTTTGTGAGGGACTTTGCGAGACTTGCTGCACTGATGACGCATTTGACAAGGAAGGGAGTTGTGTTTGTTTGGAGTGAGTCCTGTGAGTCAGCAATCTAGGAGATGAAGAAGAGGTTGACTAGCACACCAGTGTTGATTATCCCATAGCGAGGTTTGGGATATACAGTGTATTGTGATGCATCACACGATGGTGTGGGTTGTGTTTTGATGCAGGAAGGGAAGGTTGTAGCCTATGGTTCTCGACAGCTGAAGATCCATGAGAAGAACTACCCGACACATGATCTGGAGTTGGGAGCCGTGGTCTTTGCCTTGAAGATATGGCGTCACTATCTTTATGGTGAGCACTTCGAGGTTTTTTCCAATCACAAGAGTTTAAAATACTTGTTTTCGCCGAAGGACCTGAACTTGCGCCAACGACGATGGATGGAGTTATTGGAGGATTATGATTTTGACTTGCAGTATCACCCAGGGTAGGCCAATGTTATGGCTAATGCGCTCAGTAGGAGATCTCATGGGTCGTTAGCTTCTGTGGCACTACGTGAGTGGCACATGCTTGGAGAGATTGGAGAGTTTGATTTGTGTCTCAGAGAGACAGCGGCGAGTGCCACCTTATTTTTACTAGTTTCGCGACCAGCATTGATTGCACGAGTGTTAGACGTCCAGCAGATGGATCAGGAAGCTCAGATGATACGAGCTCGTATTTCTAGTGGAGAGGATACAGCAGGATGGGTTGTGGGTTCAGACTAGAGTCTGAGATTGGCCGGGAGGTTGTTTGTGCCAGAGTTAGGCCGAGCTGACCTACTGCAAGAGTGTCATCATTCACGCCTTGTAGTGCATCTTGGAGGCACAAAGATGTACCACAATTTACGTTGTCAGTTCTTTTGGACAAGAATGAAGAAGGACGTGCTTCAGTTTGTTTCACGGTGCCTTACCTGTCAGAAGGTAAAGGTGGAGCATCAGAAACTGGGAGGATTGCTACAGTCGTTACTGATATCTGAGTGGATGTGGGAGAACGTTATGATGGACTTTGTGTTAGGACTTCCTTGCTTACCTAGGGGACACGACGCCGTTTGGGTCGTGGTTGAAAGGTTGACGAAGTCTGCGCACTTTCTTCCCATCTGTGTGAAGGAGTTGGTGGATCGACTGAGTCGTTTGTATGTCAGAGAGATAGTCCACTTGCATGGAATGCAAGTGTCTATTATTTCTGACCGAGACCCGCGCTTCACATTGCGCTTTTGGCAGAGTCTTCAGGAGGCTTTGAGGACGAACTTGATGTTCAGTACTGCTTTTCACCCCCAGACAGATGGCCAGTCTGAGAGGACTATACAGATTTTGGAGGACATGTTGAGGGCCTATGTCCTTGATTTTAGAGGTTCTTGGGAGGATCATCTACCGTTAGTAAAGTTTGCATACAACAACAGTTATCAGTTCAATATTGGGATGGCACCGTATGAGGCTCTGTATGTTTGACCGTGTAGGTCACCAGTATGTTGGACAGATGTGGGAGAGACCACAGTTTTGAGACCAGACTTGGTGTGGGAGACGATGGAGAAGATCGCAGTGATCCGCCAGCGTCTTCAGACAGCTCAGAGCTGTCATAAGAGTTATGCAGATCTGAGGAGAAGACATTTAGAGTTTACAGTGGGGGATCATGTGTTCTTGAAGGTATCACCTCATAGAGGTTTGATGAGGTTTGGTCGTAGCGGGAAGCTATCACCGCGCTTTATTAGACCTTTTGAGATTCTCGACAGGGTTGGAGAGTTTGCATATCGTTTGGCTTTGCCACCTCAGTTAGCATCTGTGCACAACGTGTTCCACATTTCTATGCTTTGGTGGTACGAGCCTGATCCTTCTCATGTGTTGATTGGGCCGAGCTGCGGCTTGATGAGGATGCCACTTATGAGGAGCGTCCGGTGAAGATTCTTGATACAAAAGAGCAAGTGCTGCGAGGCAGAACCATTGCTTATGTCAAGGTCCTTTGGCTTCATCACGGGGTTGAAGAAGCGAAATAAGAGCTAGAATCGGGAATGCGTGCTAGATACCTGGAGCTGTTTTCTTTGTGACCTTGTAGCGAATTTTAGAGGAGAAATTCCTTAAGGGGGGAGAGTTGTGAAACCTGGACCCGTCTCCTTTTGAGACTTATATATGTTTCATATGTTTTTGCATATATTTTGTTCGATATATAATTTATTCATTTTAATGCATGTTTACGTTTAAATAAGCATGCGGGGCTGGTTCCCGAGGTTGTAGGCAGTTGCTGTACGAATTTTTAAAATTAAAAAAAAATAAAGATATTTTGGAGGCCTATAAATATCTGGAGTTAGATATTTTTAAAAGGAAATTTTTCAAAACATACCTCTTAAGTTTTCTCCACTTTTCTCTCTACCTTATCTCTAACTTCTTGAGGGCTCGGGGCTTAGTTTTTGGCAAACCAACAGCTGATCTTTAGTATCGCATCAAGGGCTACACATCCATCTAGACACAATTTCGTTCTGACGAAGCTCGATTTTGCACGTAGATTGAGGCGTCGAGTTTTTAACTCACCGAGGTAGGATCCTAGACTGTATAACTGTTAGAGAGTACTACGTGTAATCCTACGTGTTTCTACCGTTTAAAGATGCATGAAAAGTGATTTATGTTTCAAATTCAATTTTGAGGTAAAATCGTTTGTGGGCATTTAGTTGGATGAAAACGGTGTTTGATGTTACGTTGAGGCCTTCGGTGATAGGCTTAGGTGTGTGTGAGTTCTAGGGTGTTTGATGGAAGTTTCGAGGCTTCGTCTTGGGTTTAAAAAGGCTGATCCGTAGCTCAAAAACAAAATCTGGGAAAGTTCTGTCTACTGAACCTTGATGGTCAGTCGACTGGATCATCATTTGGTGAGTTCAGTCGACTGCACCTGGGAGGTTAGTTGACTGAAATTCCTTCTGTTGGGGTTCCCTTCTTCTAGTGAGTTTTTCAGTCGACTGGGGCACTGTGTGGGCTGTTGGTGTTGTTTTGGTGGTTCGGTGGTTAGGTTTTTGCCTTACACCCTTTTCTCAAATGGTTTTAAAGCGATGGATTCAGGTAATCTCGCATTTCGGAGGTTGGTTTTTGGAGGAAAGGTTTGAAAAAGGAGTTTTGATGAAAACTTTGGAAAAACGTGTTTGTTGAAGGTTTGGAGCTAACCCTTGGGGTTGAGTCTCAAATTCTAAAATGTTTGGGTGAAAATATGTTTTTACATGTTTTGTTTGATCTCCATGGTTCATGCATTGGATCCCCAATATATACATGTGTTGTATATTGTTTTGCGGGTTTTGAAATATTTTCAATAGATGTACCGTGACAGTGGGTTTGGTTGAGTTGGGCTTCCATTGCTCCTCGGTGTAAGCCCAGAAACATGCGCAGCGTAGGTGCTCTGTACCTTCAGGTTAGTTCTCATAAATTGAGTGTGTGTGGGTGCTTTATACGCTCGGACTCAGGTCCCGTAAATTAAGCAGTAGGTGTTCTGTAGCTTTGAGCTCAAGTCCCGTAAATCGAGTGGTTCAGTTGCCTCCGTTAATGGCGTCATTGTCGTGACTCCGTATAGAACTTGTCATTACTAAGCCTTTGGGTCTAGGGTAATGGACGATAGTTTATAGTTGTTACCTTTGTCGGTGTGACAGAGTCGGTACATAGGATTACATTTTATCGTATCTCCTCGGCTCTGCATCCCTGTGTGGAGAATGCTATAGTTTACTGCTTTCCCTTAACTGTGGCATGATATCAGTCAGGATTATATACATGGTTTCAAGGATGAAAATGTGAAGTTTTCAGGATGAAGAACTTGTGGTTTTTGAGAGAAAAAAAACCTGTTTGGCTTTTGTGATTGAGTTAGCTCCCACCATACAATTGCATGACCTGTATTATAGTTTTACTGTCTATGTTCTATTGGGCTTCGGCTCACGGTGTGGGACTTTTACTGTAAAACCTTTTTCAGGTGAGCACGTGGAGTTGACGTAGTTACAGAGGTGATGGAAGACTTGCTGTAGTTTTCATTTTTAGAGACATGTACTTTTACATGACACCTGGGAAGGCTGGTTTTGTACACCTTTTGACGATATACTTATTCATGTATTAGAATGCATGTTTATCGTTCAAGAGCGCTGAACTTGGGAAATCTTTTATCCAACTGCTGCATTTTGATTTCTAACTGTAAATCCTATATTTACTAAATGGGTGTTTTGGTGGGCTTTCATGTGACCCAGGTGTTTGGGGTGTGACAACTTGGTATCTGAGCTCTGAGTTCGAATACCTAAGAGCCATGGGAAAGAGGGTACATCACCTTATGAGGATGCATGTGTGCTTGATTGCAGTGTTACGGCGTTTTCCTAACTTCAACATGATAGCTTGTGGTGTATACGTGTGTATGGAGGTTGGACCTTAGGATTGATTAGTCTTGCCTTCGGACATTTGGATTAACAAACTTGGGAGCCACGTTAGAGACGCGGTTCGCGGACATAATTTCTAGCAAGGAATCTGAGTAGATTATCTAGAGTGACAGGTTTTTCTTGTTGGTTCTCCTCAGTATGTGAGATGTGATGACATGATATTAAGCGGCTATGTGTTAGCATGTTTATCTGTCTTTTATGTTAGCCATAACATGTTGTAGGAAGCTTACCCTGCTATGTTGCTTTCGTATAGAGTTATGTTTATGAGGCCGAGGTTGAGGTACCGCGGCTGTGGTTATGGCCGAAGGGACGTTCCAGTCCTAGATGTTGGGGATGCAAATGCACCCCTAGGACCTGTTGCCGAGGGAGGTCTGTTGCGTGAGATGGTCGACTCCATCTAGCAACTGGCTGAGGGCACATGAGGTAGGAAGAGTATACCTGAACCGAAGGCGACGGTCGCAATGCTCGAGTTTTGCCGTTTGGGCCCTCATACCTTTTTTGGGAATCCCAACCCCACGGTAGCCACTGAATGGCTAGAGCTGGTCACCAAGATCATGGACCCGCTTCAGATTGAGGAGGACAATTTGAGGGTTACTTTTGCAGCCTTCCAGCTAAGGGGGAGTGCGCACATGTGGTGGAAGTTCACCAGGACTACTGTTGCCGGCACCTGGGAGGCATTCAAGAAGGTATTTCTGGAGAAATACTTTCCAGCAACACTGAGGGATCACTACAGAGAGGATTTCCTCTTCTTGACTTCGGGGATGATGTCAGTGGTGGAGTATGAGGCTGAGTTCACTAGTCTCTACCGATTTGCATAGGAGATCGTACTTACTGACAAGTTCCGTTTGAAGTGGTTCGAGAGGGGTTTGAGGCCCGCTATTAGAGATAGGGTGGCGGCATTCCAGATGCAGGTCTTCATAGAGTTGGTACAAATGGCTATGAAGGTGGAAGACAATCTGAATGAGACGCGCAGAGACAGGGACAGTCGGGGTCAACAAGGAGAGGAACGCACACAGTCTCAGGGGCGCAGGGAGAACAAGCGCCGATGGACATCTGGTCCGAGTTCTCATCCATTGGGTTCGTATTCGTCGCAGTCTTCTACAGCCGTGCCTCCCACAGTTTCAACGTGAAGGTTGGAGCAGAGGAGGGAGTCTGTCTGTTTTAGATGCCAACGACCAAGGCATCGTGTGGAAGAGTACCGAAGTCCTACGCCTGTTCAGTCGCAGACGCAGGAAGAGGGTCAGTGGTGTGTTATGAGTGTGGCTAGTCAGGGCACCTCCGTAGGGATTGCCCCAGACGAGGGAGCACAGCTGGAGCTTCTGTTACTCCATCCGCTTAGGGACGTCAGCCATCTAGATTCGCTGAATGGGGCACCTCAGTACAATCGGGCAGACAGTCTACAATTCAGGGCCACAGCAGATAGGCCAGAGCTTATGATCTAGCAGATCCCCGTTCATCCAAAGCACCGGTCGTGCCCGATGCTACTGCTACCACCTCCATGATGAGAGGTACTCTTCTAGTCTTTAGATCATGGGCTAGTGTTCTTATCGACACGGGAGCATCACATTCATTTATATCATCTGCTTTGGGGTTGAAAATGGACTGGTTGGGTAGTACTTTGAGCGTGGAGACCCCAGTTAGTGGGAGTGTGGCGTTGAGTCTTGTGTGTAGATCCTGTGTGTTGGAGGTCGCTAGTCGTTGTTTAGAGTTCGACTTCTTCATTCTAGACATGATCTCGTTTGATGTCATCCTAGGGATGGATTGGCTGACCACCTATCGTGCCTTTATCGATTGCAATCGACAAAGGGTAACGATTTTTACACCGATGGGAGATTATTTTTGCGTTGTGGGTGACTGAGATGAGTGTTTGATATCTATGCCCGGTGTTGTGCGGAACCAGGACAACCTAGGTTCCCTCTTTGCAACTCTCATGTTAGATTAGGGAGTTGGGACTTGAGGAGAGTTACCTCCGGTGGTTTGCGACTATCCTGATGTCTTCCCTGCGATCTGTATGAGTTGCCACCGAGCCATGAGGTAGAGTTCTCTATTGAGTTGATTCCCAGAACTGCTCCCATATCTATACCGTCTTATCAGTTTGCACCCGCTGAGCTGCGAGAGCTCAAGGTACAGCTTTAGGAGTTACTGGATAGGGTGTTTATACGCCTGAGTACTTCACCGTGGGGACCTCCTGGTCTTTTTGGCAAGAAGAAAGACGGATCCTTGCGATTGTGTATCGACTGCCGGAAGCTGAATCAGGTGACTATAAAGAATAATTATCCTATGCCGAGGATAGATGATTTGTTTGATCAGTTGAAGGGGTCGAGCTTCTTTTCCAAGATTAACTTGAGATCGGGGTACCACCAGTGGAGGATTAAGGATGAGGACAGAGGGAAGACAGCCTTCCGGACTCGCTATGGTCACTATGAGTTTTTGGTCATGCCGTTCGGTCTGACGAACGCCCCTGCCACGTTCATCAGTTTGATGAACCGGGTTTTTCATCCTTACTTTGATAGTTTTGTGGTGGTGTTTGTGGACGACATTCTCATCTATTCACCTACTAGGGAGGCGCACGAGGACCATTTGTGTATTGTTCTGCAGACTTTGAGAGAGCATCATCTGTACGCAAAGTTCGAGAAGTGCGAGTTTTGGATCTCTGAGGTGGGGTTTCTTGGAAACTTAATGTCGGCAGACGGAGTAGCAGTGGATTTGTCGAAGACAAATGCTGCGATAGGTTGGGAGCGACCGAAGAGCGTCTTTGAGATCCGTAGTTTTTTGGGTTTAGCAGGTTATTATTGGCGATTTGTGAAGGACTTTGCGAGACTTGCTGTACCGATGATGCGTTTGACTCGGAAGGGAGTTGTATTTGTTTGGAGTGAGTCTTGTGAGTCAGCATTCCAGAAGCTGAAGACGAGATTGACTAGCACGCCAGTGTTAATTATCCCAGAGCGAGGCTTAGGATATACAGTGTATTGTGATGCATCACATGACAGTTTAGGCTGTGTTTTGATGCAGGAAGGTAAGGTTATAGCCTATGGTTCTTGGCAGTTGAAGATCCATGAGAAGAACTACCCGACACACGATCTGGAGTTGGCAACCGTGGTCTTTGCCTTAAAGACATGGCTTTACTATCTTTATGGTGAGCAGTTCGAGGTTTTCTCTGATCATATGAGTTTAAAATACTTGTTTTCGCAGAAGGACATGAACTTGTGCCAACGACGATTGATGGAGTTATTGGAGGATTATGATTTTGACTTGCAGTATCACCCAGGGAAGGCCAATGTTGTGGTTGATGTGCTCAGTAGGAGATCTCATGGGTTGTTAGCTTCTGTGGCTATACGTGAGTGGCACATGGTTGGAGAGATTGGGGAGTTTGATTTGTGTCTCGGAGAGACAGCGGCGAGTACCACCTTATTTTCAGTTGTTTCGCAATCAGCATTGATTGCACGAGTGTTAGAGGTCCAGCAGATAGATCAGGAAGCTCAGATGATACGAGATCGTATTGCTAGTGGAGAGGATACAATAAGATGGGTTGTGGGTTCAGACCAGAGTCTGGGATTGACCGAGAGGTTGTTTGTGCCAGAGTTATGCCGAGCTGACCTACTACATGAGTTTCATCATTCACGCCTTGCAGTGCATCTTGGAGGCACAAAGATGTACCGCGATTTACGTCTTCAGTTCTTTTGGACAAGAATGAAGAAGGACATGTTTCAATTTGTTTCACAGTGCCTTACCTATCAGAAGGTAAAGGTGGAGCACCATAAATCAGGAGGATTGCTTCAGCCGTTACCGATATCTTAGTGGAAGTCGGAGAACGTTATGATGGAATTTCAGTCAGGACTTCCTCGCTCACCTAGCGGACACGACGCCGATTGGGTTGTAGTTGATAGGTTGGCGATGTCTACGCACTTTCTTTCCATCCGTGTGAAGGACTCAGTGGATCGATTGAGTTATTTGTATGTCAGAGAGATAGTCCGCTTGCTTGGAGTGCCAGTGTCTATTAATTTTGACCGAGACCCGCGCTTCACATCTCGCTTTTGGCAGAGTCTTCAGGAGGCTTTGGGGACGAACTTGATGTTCAGTACTATTTTTCACCCCCAGACAGATGGCCAGTCTGAAAGGACTATACAGATTCTGGAGAACATGTTGAGGGTCTGTGTCCTTGATTTTAGAGGTTCTTGGGAGGATCATCTACCATTAGTAGAGTTTGCATACAACAACAGTTATCAGTTCAGTATTGGGATGGCACCGTATGAGGCTCTGTATGTTTGACCGTGTAGGTCACCTGTATGTTGGACAGATGTGGGAGATACCACAGTTTTGAGACCCGACTTGGTGTGGGAGAGATGGAGAAGATCGCAGTGATCCGCCAGCGTCTTCAGACAGCTCAGAGCTGTCAGAAGAGTTATGCAGATCAGAGGAGAAGACATTTAGAGTTTGCAGTGGGGGATCATGTGTTCTTGAAGGTATCACCTCGTAGAGGTTTGATGAGGTTTAGTCGTAGCGGGAAGCTATCACCGTGCTTCATTAAACCTTTTGAGATTCTCGACAGGGTTGGAGAGGTTGCATATCGTTTGGCTTTGCCACCTCAGTTAGCATCTGTGCACAACGTGTTCCACATTTCTATGCTTTGGTGGTACGAGCCTGATTCTTCTCATGTGTTAGATTGGGCCGAGCTGCGGGTTGATGAGGGTGCCACTTATGAGGAGCGTCCGGTGAAGATTCTTGATACAAAGGAGCAAGTGTTGCGAGGCAGAACCATTGCTTATATCAAGGTCCTATGGCTTCATCACGGGGTTGAAGAAGCGACATGGGAGCTAGAGTCGAGAATGCGTGCTAGATACCTGGAGGTTTTTCCTTTGTGACCTTGTAGCGAATTTCATGGGAGAAATTCCTTAAGGGGGGAGAGTTGTGAGACCCGGACCCGTCTCTTTTTGAGACTTATATATGTTTGATGTGTGTTCATATATGTTTTGTTCGATGTATGATTTATTCATTTTGATGCAAGTTTACGTTTAAATAAGCATACGGGGCTGGTTCCCGGGGTTGTAGGGAGTTGCTGTGCGAATTTCAAAAATTTAAAAAAAAAGATATTTTGGAGACCTATAAATATCTGGAGTTAGATATTTTTAAAAGAATATTTTTTGAAACTTAACTCTTAAGTTTCCTCCAGTTTTCTCTCTACCTTATCTCTAACTTCTCGATGGCCCGGGTTTAGTTTTTGGCAAACCAACTGCTGATCCTAAGTATCCGCAAGGGCTACACATCCATCTGGACACAATTTGGTTCCGGCAAAGCTTGGTTTTGCACGTGGATTGAAGCGTCAAGTTTTTAACTCACCGAGCAAAGATCCTAGAATGTATAATTGTTAGAGGGTACTACGTGTAATCCTACATGTTTCTACCAATTAAAAACGCATCAAAAGTCATTTATGTTTCAAATTAGATTTCGGGGTAAAACCATTTTTTGGCATTTGGTAGGATGAAAACGGTGTTGGATATTACGTTGAGGCCTTCGGTGATAGGGTTGGGTGTGTGTGAGTTTGAGAGTGTTTGATGGAAGCTTCGAGGCTTCGTCTTGGGTTTAAAAAGGCTAATCCGTAGCTCAAAAACAAAATCTAGGAAATTCAGTCGACTGGACCTGGGAGGTCAGTCGTTTGAAATTCCTTCTATTGGGGTTCTCTTCTTCCAGTGAGTTTTTCAGTCGACTGGGGGCTTGGGCTAGTCGACTGGGGCCTTGTGTGGGCTATGGGTGTTGTTTTGGTGGTTCGGTGGTTGGGTTTTTGCCTTCCTCCCTTTCCTCGAATGGTTTTAAAGCGATGAATTCAGGTAATCTCGCATTTCAGAGGTTGGTTTTTGGAGGAAAGGTTTAAAAAAGGAGTTTTGGCGAAAACTTTGGGAAAATGTGTTTGTTGAAGGTTTGGAGCTAACCCTTGGGGTTGAGTCTCAACTTCTAAAACGTTTTGGTGAAAATATATTTTTACATGTTTTGTTTGATCTCCATGGTTCATGAATTGGATCCCTGATATATACATGTGTTGTATATTACTTTGCAGGTTTTGAAATATTTTCCATAGATGAACCGTGACAGTGGATTTGGTTGAGTTGAGCTTCTATTGCTCCTCAGTGTAAGTCCAAAAATGTGCGCAGCGTAGGCGCTCTGTACCTTCAGGTTAGTCTCCTTAAATTGAGTGTGTGTGGGTGCTTTGTACCCTCGGGCTCAGGTCCCACAAATTAAGCAGTAGGTGCTCTGTACCTTCGGGCTCAGGTCCCATAAATTGAGTGGTTCGGTTACCTCTGTTAATGGCGTCGTTGTCGTGACTCCGTATAGAACTTTTCATTAGTAAGCATGTGGGTCTAGGGTAATGGACGAGAGTTTATAGTTGTTACCTTTGTCGATGTGACAGAGTTGGTACATAGGATTACATTTTATCATGTCTCCTCGGCTGTGTATCCCTGGGTGGAGAATGCTGTGTTTTACTGCTTTCCATTAACTGTGGCATGATATCTGTCAGGATTGTATGCATAATTTCAGGGATGAAAAATGTGATGTTTTAAGGATGGAAAACTTGTGGTTTTTGAGAGAAAAACTTGTTTGGCTTTTGTGGTCGAATTGGCTCCCACCATATGATTGCATGACCTGTATTACAGTTTTACTGTTTATGTTCTATTGGGCTTCGGCTCACGGTGTGGGACTTTTACTGTAAAACCTTTTCAGGTGAGGACGTGGAGTTGACCTAGTTGCATAGGTGATGGAAGACTTGCTGTAATTTTCCCTTTTTGGAGACATATACTTTTACATGTGATACCCCTGAAGGCTGGTTTTGTACGCCTTTTAGAAATATACTTATTCATGTATGAGAATGCATGTTTATCGTTCATGAGAGCTGAACTTGGGAAATCTTTTATCTAACTGCTGCATTTTGATTTCCAACTGTAAAACCTATTTTTGCTAAATGGGTGTTTTGGTGGGTTTTGGTGGGTTTTCGCGTAACCCTAGTGTTTGGGATATGACAACTTGGTATCAGAGCTCTGGGTTCGAATTCCTAAGAGCCATGGAAAAGAGGGTATATCACCTTGTGAGGATGTATGTGTGCTTGATTGTAGTGTTACATTGTTTTCCTAACATTAACATGATAGCTTGTGGTGTATACGTGTCTATGGGGGTTGGATCTTAAGATTGATTAGTCTTGCCTTCGGGCATTTAGATTAACAAACTTGGGAGCTAGGTTAGAGACGTGTTTCGCGGACGTGATTTCTAGCAAGGAATCTGAGTAGGTTGTCTAGAGTGACAAGTCTTTCTTGTTGGTTCTCCTCGGTATGTGAGATGTGTTGACATGATATTAAGTGGCTACGTGTTAGCATGCTTTTCTATTTTTTACGTTAGCCATAACATGTTATAGGAAGCATACCCTATTATGTTGCTTTCGTATAGAGTTATGTCCACAAGGCCGAGGTCGAGGCCGTGGCCGTGGTTCTGGCTGAAGGGACGTTTCAATCCCAGATGTTGGGGATGTTAATGCACTCCAAGGACCTATTGCCGAGGGAGGTCTGTTGCGTGAGAAGGTCGACTCCATCCGGCAACTGGCTGAGGCTGCTAGGGGCAGGGAGAATATACCTGAACCGAGGGCGACGATCGCAACGCACGAGTTCTGCCATTTGGACCCTCTTACCTTTTTTGGGAATCCTAACCCCATGGTAGCCGCTGAATGGCTAGAGCTAGTCACCAGGATCATGGACCCGCTTCAGATTGAGGAGGACGTTCTGAGGGTTACTTTTGCTGCCTTCCAGCTGATGGGGAGTGCACACATGTGGTGGAAGTTCACCAGGATAACTGTTGCTAGCACTTGGGAGGCATTCACGAATGTATTTCTGGAGAAATACTTTACAGCGACACTGAGAGATCGCTACAGAGTTGATTTCCTATTCTTGACTCAGGGGACGATGTTAGTGGTGGAGTATGAGGCTGAGTTCACCAGCCTGTCCCGGTTTGCACAGGTGATCGTATCTACTGACGAGTTCCGTGCGAAGCGGTTCGAGAGGGGTTTGAGGCCCGCTATCAGAGATAGGGTGGCGGCATTGCAGATGCAGGTCTTTATAGAGTTGGTACAGATGGCCATGAAAGTGGCAGACACTCTAAATTAGATGCGCAGAGACAGGGACAGTCTGGGTCAACAAGGAGGGGAACGTGCACAGTCTTAGGGGCGCAGGGAGAACAAGCGCTGACGGACATCTGATCCGGGTTCTCATCCGGTGGGTTCGTATCCGCCGCAGTCTTCTGCATCCGTGCCTCCCACAGTTTCAATGGGAAGGTCGAAGTAGAGGAGGGAGTCTATCTGTTTTAGATGCCAACGGCCAGAGCATCGTGTGGCAGAGTGCGGAGTCCGACGCCAGTTCAGTCGCAGACTCAGGGAAGAGGGCCAGTGGTCTGTTATGAGTGTGGCCAGTTTGGGCACCTCCGAAGGGATTGTCCAAGACAAGGGAGCACAGCTGGAGCTTCTGTTACTCCATCTGCTTAGGGACGTCAACCATCTAGATTTACTGAAGGGGGTACCTCAGTACAGTCGGGCAGACGGTCTACAGTTCAGGGCCACAGCAGACAGGCCATAGCTTATGTTCTAGCAGATACCCGTTCATCCAGAGCACCGGTCGTGCCCGATGCTGTTGCTACCACCTCCATGATCAGAGGCACTCTTCTAGTCTTTAGATCATGGACCAGTGTTCTTATCGACACGGGAGCATCACATTCATTTATATCATCTGCTTTTGCATCTTTGGGGTTGGAAATGGACTGGTTGGGTAGTACTTTGAGCGTGGAGACCCCAGTCAGTGGGAGTGTGACGTTGAGTCTTGTGTGTAGATCCTGCGTGTTGGAGGTCGCCGGTCGTTGTTTAGAGTTCGACTTCATCATTCTAGACATGACCGCGTTTGATGTTATCCTAAGGATGGATTGGCTTACCACCTATCGTGCCTTTATCGATTACGATCGATGAAGGGAAATGATTTGTACACCGGCAGGAGATGTTTTTTTCTTTGTGGCTGACCGAGATGAGGGTTCGATATCTATGCCCGGCGTTGTGCGGAACCAGGACAACCTGGGTTCCTTCTTTGCAACCCTCATGTTGGATGAGGGAGTTGGGACTCGAGGAGAGTTACCTCAGATGGTCTGCAACTATCCAGATGTCTTACCTAACGATTAGTATGAGTTGCCACCGAGCCGTGAGGTAGATTTCTCTATTGAGTTGATTCCTGGAACTGCTCCCATATCTATACCGTCTTATTAGTTTGCTCCCGCTGAGTTGCGTGAGCTCAAGGTACAGCTTCAGGAGTTATTGGATAGGGGGTTTATACGCCCGAGTACTTCACCGTGGGGAGCTCCTGCTTTTTTTTTTCCAAGAAGAAAGATGGATCCTTGTGATTGTGTATCGACTACCGGAAGCTGAATCAAGTGACTGTAATGAATAAGTATCCTATGCCGAGGATAGATGATTTGTTTGATCAGTTGAAGGGGTCGAGCTGCTTTTTCAAGATTGACATGAGATCGGGGTACCACCAGTTGAGGATTAGGGACGAGAACATCGCGAAGGCCGCCTTCCAGACTCGCTATGGTCACTATGAGTTTTTGGTCATGCCGTTCGGTCTGACGAACGCCACTGCCACGTTCATGAGTTTGATGAATCGGGTTTTTCATCCTTACTTGGTTAGTTTTGTGGTGGTGTTTGTGGATGACATTCTCATATATTCACCTACTAGGGAGGCGCACGAGGACCATTTGCGTATTATTTTGCAGACTTTGAGAGAGCATCGTCTGTACGCGAAGTTCGAGAGGTGCGAGTTTTGGATGTCTATGGTGAGATTTCTTGGACACGTAGTGTCGACAGATGGAGTAGTAGTGGATTCGTCGAAGACAGATGCTGTGACAAGTTGGGAGCGACCGAAGAGCGACTTCGAGATCCGTAGTTTTCTGGGTTTAGAAGGTTATTATCAGCGATTTGTGAAGGACTTTGCAAGACTTGCTGCACCGATGACGCGTCTGACACAGAGGGGAGTTGTGTTTGTTTGGAGTGAGGCCTATGAGTCAGCATTCCAGGAGCTGAAGACGAGGTTGACTAGCACGCCAGTGTTGATTATCCCAGAGCGAAGCTTGAGATATACAGTGTATTGTGATTCATTACATGACGATTTAGGCTGTGTTTTGATGCAGGAAGAGAAGGTTGTAGCTTATAGTTCTCGACAGCTGAAGATCCATGAGAAGAACTACCTGACACACGATCTGGAGTTGGCAGCGTGGTCTTTGCCTTGAAGACAAGGCGTCACTATCTTTATGGCGAGCACTTCGTGGTTTTCACCTATCAAAAGAGTTTAAAATACTTATTTTTGCATAAGGACCTAAACTTGCGCCAATGACGATGGATGGAGTTATTGGAGGATTATGATTTTGACTTGCAGTATCACCCAGGGAAGGCCAATGTTATTGTTGATGCGCTCAGTAGGAGATCTCATGGGTCGTTAGCTTCTGTGGCTATACGTGAGTGGCACATGCTTGGAGAGATTGGTGAGTTTGATCTGTGTCTCGGAAAGATAGCGGCGAGTGCCACCTTATTTTCAGTTGTTTCGTGACCAGCATTGATTGCACGAGTGTTAGAGGTCCAGCAGATGGGTCAGGAAGCTCAAATGATACGAGATCGTATTGCTAGTGGAGTGGTTACAACAGGATGGGTTGTGGGTTTAGACCAGAGTTTGAGATTGGCCGGGAGGTTGTTTGTGCCAGAGTTATGCCGAGATGACCTACTATATGAGTGTCATCATTCATGCCTTGCAGTGCATTATGGCAGGTAAGGCATGAAGATGTACCACGATTTACGTCGTCTGTTCTTTTGGACAAGAATGAAGAAGGACGTGCTTCAGTTTGTTTCACAGTGCCTTACCTGTCAGGAGGTAAAGGTGGAGCACCAAAAACTGGGAGGATTGCTACAGCCGTTATCGATATCTGAGTGGAAGTCAGAGAACATTACGATGGATTTTGTGTCAGGACTTCCTCGCTCACCTGGGGGACAGGACACCATTTGGGTCGTGGTTGATAGGTTGACGAAGTCTGCGCACTTTCTTCCCATCCGTGTGAAGGACTCGGTGGATCGATTGAGTCGTTTGTATGTTAGAGAGATAGTCCGCTTGCATGGAGTGCCAGTGTCTATTATTTCTGACCGAGACCCGCATCTCACATCGCGCTTTTGGCAGAGTCTTCAGGAGGCTTTGGGGACAAACTTGATGTTCAGTACTGCTTTTCACCCATAGACAGATGTCCAGTCTGAGAGGACTATACAGATTCTAGAGGACATGTTGAGGGCCTGTGTCCTTGATTTTAGGGGTTCTTGGGAGGATCATCTACCGTTAGTAGAGTTTGCATACAACAACAGCTATCAGTCCAGTATTGAGATGGCACCGTATGAGGCTCTGCATGGTAGACCGTGTAGGTCACCAGTATGTTGGACAGATGTGGGAGAGACCACAGTTTTGGGACCCGACTTGGTGAGGGAGACGACGGAGAAGATCGTAGTGATCCGCCAGCATCTTCAGACAGCTCAGAGCCGTCAGAAGAGTTATGTGGAGAGGAGAAGACCTTTGGAGTTTGAAGTGGGGGATCATGTGTTCCTGAAGGTATCACCTCGTAGAGATTTGATGATGTTTGGTCGTAGCGGGAAGCTATCACCGTGCTTCATTGGACATTTTGAGATTCTTGACAGGGTTGGAGAGGTTGCATATCGTTTGACTTTGCCACCTCAGTTAGCATCTGTACACAACGTGTTCCACGTTTCTATGCTTTGTAGGTACGAGCCTGATCCTTCTCATGTGTTGGATTGGGCCGAGCTGCGGGTTGATGAGAATGCCACTTATGAGAAGCGTCCGGTGAAGATTCTTGATACAAAGGAGCAAGTGTTGCGAGGCAGAACCATTGCTTATGTCAAGGTCCTATGGCTTCATCACATGGTTGAAGAAGCTACATGGGAGCTAGAGTCGGGAATGCGTGCTAGATACCCGGAGCTTTTTCCTTTGTGACATTATAGTGAATTTTAGGGGCAAAATTCCTTAAGGGGGGAGAGTTGTGAGACCCGGACCCGTCTCTTTTTGAGACTAACATATGTTTCATGTGTTTTTGCATATATTTTGTTCGATGTATGATTTATTAGTTTTGATGCATGTTTACGTTTAAATAAGTATACGGGGCTGGTTCTCGGGGTTGCAGGGAGTTGCTGTGCGAATTTTAAAAATTAAAAAAAAAAGATATTTTAGAGGCTTATAAATATTTGAAGTTAGATATTTTCAAAAGGATATTTTTCAAAACTTAACTCCTAAGTTTCCTCTAATTTTCTCTCTACCTTCTCTCTAACTTCTCGGGGGCCCGGGGCTTGGTTTTTGGCAAGCCAACTGTTGATCCTTAGTATCCGCATCGAGGGCTACACATCCATTTGGACACAATTTCATTCCAGTGAAGCTCGGTTTTACACGTGGATCGAGACATTGAGTTTTTAACTCACCTAGACTGTATAACTGTTAGAGGGTACTACGTGTAATCCTACGTGTTTCTACCGTTTAAAAACGCATGAAAGTGATTTATGTTTCAAATTCGATTTTGGGGTAAAACCATTTTTTGGCGTTTGGTTCGATGAAATGGTGTTGGATGTTACGTTGAGGCCTTCGGTGATAGGCTTGGGTGTGTGTGAGTTCGAGGGTGTTTGATGGAAGTTTCGAGGCTTCGTCTTGGGTTTAAAAAGGCTAATCCGTAGCTCAAAAACAAAATCTGGGGAAGTTTAGTCGACTGGTCCATGATGGTTAGTCAACTGGATCATCATTTGGTGAGTTCAGTCGACTGGACTTGGGAGGTCAGTCGACTGAAATTCCTTCTATTGGGGTTCTCTTCTTCCAGTGAGTTTTTCGGTCGACTGGAGGCTTGAACCAGTCGACTAGGGCCCTGTGTGGGTTATTGGTGTTGTTTTGGTGGTTCGGTGGTTGGGTTTTTGCCTTCCTCCCTTTCCTCGAAAGGTTTTAAAGCGATGGAATCAGGTAATCTCGCATTTCGGAGGTTGGTTTTCGGAGGAAAGGTTTGAAAAAGGAGTTTTGACGAAAACTTTGGAAAAACGTGTTTGTTGAAGGTTTGGAGCTAACCCTTGGGGTTGAGTCTCAACTTCTAAAACGTTTTGGTGAAAATATATTTTTAAACGTTTTGTTTGATCTCCATGGTTCATGGATTGGATCCCTGATATATACATGTGTTGTGTATTTTTTTGCAAGTTTTGAAATATTTTTCATAGATGTACCGTGACAGTGGGTTTAGTTGAGTTGGGCTACCATTGCTCCTTGGTGTAAGTTCAGAAATGTGCGCAGCGTAGGTGCTCTGTACCTTTGGGTTAGTCCCCATAAATTGAGTGTGTGTGGGTGCTTTGTACCCTCGGGCTCAGGTCCCGTAAATTAAACAGTAGGTGCTCTGTACCTTCGGGCTCAGGTCTCGTAAATTGAGTGGTTCGGTTGCCTCCGTTAATGGCATCGTTGTCGTGACTCCGTATAGAACTTGTCCTTATTAAGCCTGTGGGTCTAGGGTAATGGACGAGAGTCTATAATTGTTACCTTTGTCGGTGTGACAGAGTCGGTACATAGAATTACATTTTATTGTGTCTCCTCGGCTTTGTATCCCCGGGTGGAGAATGCTGTGTTTTACTGCTTTCCCTTAACTATGGCATGATATCTGTCAGGATTATATACATGGTTTCAAGGATAAAAAATGTGAAGTTTTCAGGATGGAAAACTTGTGGTTTTTTAAAGAAAAACCTGTTTGGCTTTTGTGGTCGAGTTAGCTCCCATCATATGATTGCATGACCTGTATTACAATTTTACTGTCTATGTTCTATTGGGCTTTGGCTCACGGTGTGAGATTTTTGCTGTAAAATCAATTTCAGGTGAGCACGTGGAGTTGACCTAGTTGCAGAGGAGATGGAAGGCTTGCTGTAGTTTTCCCTTTTTGGAGACATGTATTTTTACATGTGATACCTGTGAAGGCTGGTTTTGTACGCCTTTGGGCGATATACTTATTCATGTATGAGAATGCATGTTTATCGTTCATGAGAGCTGAACTTGGAAAATCTTTTATCCAACTGCTGCATTTTGATTTCCAACTGTAAAACCTATTTTTACTAAATGGGTGTTTTGGTGGGCTTTCGCATGACCCTGGTGTTTGGGGCGTGACAATTTTATTTTAATAAAATTAATTTTTTATTTTGTGAGAATCTTTATGAGCAATATATATTTATCATTTTTTTTTGTTTTGCATGGATTTTCAATATTTTGTATAGTATTTAATTTGATGTGTAGAATACGGCTTACACACAGAAGATCAGATTTTAGGTTCTTGCAGAATATAAGTTTTATGTTAACAGTTTAGATGGAAATGTACATACCATCGGTACGACTGTAGTACAAGGTGTTTGTAGGCCTGTTTTGGTTACGGAGAACAGATAATAGCGTCGTCTATTGTTCAGACTCTCTGTGCTAGTACACTTTGTGTGTATTAAGCGGGACATTTGGAGTAATTAATTTTATACTGACTATATATAAATTAATTCACACTCCAAAATTATTATGAATAGTACTTATCCTCTTAATCCTGAAATAATTATTGATTTGCGTATATTTAATATTTGTTGTTTTGATTCATTAGAGAGTGCGATCTTATATGGGTCTATATTCTCGGTGAGTTGGATGGCACTATTATTTATATGGCGAATATTAATTATTAACGGAATCAATATCTCGAAGATCGGGATTGACGATACCCCATTAAAGAAGCTTATAAGATTTGACCGGGTCAAACCCTGTAGGTGGATTTAATTGTCCGACAGTCAAATAAGTTAAGCGGAAGAGCTTAAGGAATATCAAGATACCGATTAAATTAAATTTTTAGTAATTAAATTTAATTGGCAGGTATCAAGAATCTTAATGTGGGAAAAAATGGTAAGTATTTAATAACAGGAGCTCAGTGCTAAATGGTCTTGAGATTATGGGGTCAGAGTCCAATTATAGTTCTTTAGTGGTGTGAACTGTAATTCAGTATTTAATAGAAATTGTAGACACCGCTGCTGGTTTTCCATAATTGCAGATATTGCTATGAGGTTTGCTTAATTGTGAAAATCCCTGATACGTGTCTGTGTTCCACTGGAAGTCTTACTCATAATTACTTCCTAGATCCCTGCTATAGCCTTATAAATATGTAGGTAGACTGAACGTATTTCATAACTTGTCTTCTAAGACTAAAACTGTCTAGGTTCTACCGGTACGAGTTGTCGAAGGATTATAGCCCATACTATATCCGAGAATCGCATAAAAGGAATACAGTAGAAGATCTGACAAGAGTTTCAACTTGGATTCAAATCATAGTTGTAGATTCAATCGGTAAAAAGGTATTCTTCTAAATTAACTTTGGATGTACGGATTTTATTTTGATCGTTCGTCATCAAAAGTTTTATCTGGAGCCCATTTTGGTGTTTGCCCGTGCAGTTATTTTTTTTTTTCCCGATAATCGTTTGCAAAAATAAAGATCTTGACAAATTTGCCTCCAACAATTGGTAACAGAGCCGTTTTATTTTTTGTTTTCGATTATCGAGGCCGAATAGTTTTAGAACTGTTGCTAACTTTATTTTACAGGCGTTCTAATCCCGATTTTATGATCGTAATTAATTCATGTTTGATTAAATGGTTTGTGATTGATGATTATTTTTTTTATCACGGAGGTTGACCGTAATAGATCGAATGTGAGCCTTCGAGACATAGAATCGATGTAATAGCTAGTTTATCTATACTATTATAAAGGAAATACCAAAACTAACTTAAAGCTAGCTAGATTTTTATATCCCTATTTGCCCATCATTTTAATACTAAATTCCTGAAATTATAAACATTAAAAAAAATAACTGTAAGGTTAAAATAGTCATTTTGCACCCGACGGTTACTTAAAATTAACTCCCCTTCCCATGTAACTAACTATTCACCCACTCTCTCCCTCTTAACCTCTCCTTTCCCTTTCTCTCTCTCCTTTTCTCTTGGTCACTCACGAAAGTTTTTTAAACTCTCTCTCTCTCTTCTCTCTCTCTCTCTCTCTCTCTCTCTCTCAAGCGCTCTCTCACCAACTTAGGTAACCCAAACCACGAGAACCACCATCGCGCAACCCATAGAGGTAACCCAAACCAAACCGCGCAACACCAACACTGCTAGAGCCTAACGCTGCCATTCGCCAACACTGCGCCAGCCCGAGGCTGCCGTTCGCCACCACCGCTGTCGCCTGCCACCGCCAACCACAACCGTCGTTGTCGCCGTTCGGGCTGTTCACTACCAGCACCACTGTTTCTCTCCTCTCTCTCTCTCTCGGTGAGATAGACACACACACACACACACACACACATATATATATATAGATAGATAGATAGAGAGAGAGAGAGAGAGAAAGAGAGATAGAGAGAGAGAACGGGAGGAGGAACCGGTGGTAAAACAACGGCGATGGGCGACGACGACAGGAGTGGATGGCGGTGGAGGTGACGACCACCGAAAGGGGCAACGGGTCAGGGCCGGTAGGGGCGGGGTGGTGCCTGTGTGCGCCGCTCTTCTTTAGTTTTTTTCCTTTTTTTTTTGTAACCCTAATCCTAACACTCTCATACCTGAGGCCCAAACAAAAAAAAATAACCTAATACTTTAAACCTAATACTTTAAAAGATTTTCTATGTTTAAGGTTTTATGTTCGAATTTTTTTAAATACTATTAATTTTTTAAAAGATTTTATCTCGATTTTAATTAAACGTTATTAATAGATAACAAAATTAATTCTCTTAAAATTTTCATTATAATTACATTTTATTTTAAACTAGCCTCCACGTACAACTTTCTTTAGATTAAACAAATTTTAATAAACTTTATTTGTTTATTAGATTAGATTGTATAGCAACAGCAAAGTATTAATTTCTAATATTTTAAAATAGTTTGAGTTACACATGCATCGCGTGTGCTCCGAGTGCTAGTGTTTTTTAATTATTTGTTTAGATTATTTAAGAACAGATTGAACATGTTGAAGAACACGAAGAACGGAAGCGGCACCGGCGGTGTTTTGGGTTTTAACAGGCCACATATCACGGTAAGTTTTTAATGGTTTTAAATAATTTTTTTGGTGAGTTTTTTTAACAGTATTTATATATAAAAAATAGCATAAAAACTAAGTTAAAAATAGTAAGAAAAATTCACCAAAACAGCCCGATTCTAGAGGCTTTGCCGGTGGCGATTCGACGATGATTTTTATGATTTTTTGGGTCATTTTTGGAACAATTTTTTGGGAACTTTTTTAAACATAAAATAGTAGTGAAACATACCTCAAAATACTGTTAAAAACAAGAAAAAAATTGGGCCAAAATCACAACCCAAACAGGTGGCAAACAGGTTGGCGGCGTTAGTGGCTGGTGGAAGCAGCTTCCAGGCAGTTTTCTAACAGTTACTTAGATTGTTTTCAAGCATTTTTTTGACAAAAAGATTCTACTTTTCGAAAGCTTTCCAACATTATAAAGAACGTCAAAAATGGAGTTCGAATGAGACCGAAATGGCCTCTGGAAATTAGTGGTTCCAGGCTGCGGCGTTGGGGTGCGGCGACAGCAGCTTTGGGTAGTTTTTTCAGCAATTTTCTGGGCTATTTTTGTTACGCCCCAAACTCCGTGTAACGTGAAATGCCTAGAAACAGCCATACATAACAGTATGGATGCTACACTTTCAAATAAAAGCATACATGCATTTTATATACTCGCTAAAAGGCTTACAAACACGGTTCCAACACCAAAACTATGTAAACATAAATGGTCCAAAAGAAACAAAAGGAAGATTACAAATCTTCCACCTCATTGGCATCGCCAAATCAACTTGCGTGATCGATACTTGAAAAATATTTCAAATCTCACACCGTGAGCTAGAGTTCAGCAGAAACTAGACAAACATGAAATAGAAGCTAAACATGCTAGCAGATGTAACATGTATGTTACAACTCTCCCAAGCCTCAAAACAAGTTTGAAAATAGTTTTATATCATGACTCAAAAGAGCCTTGAAAATAATTTGAAAACGGTTTTACATACATATAAATATGCTACAATGCTTCACGTGTAAAGAACGACTCCTACGAGTCTCGACTCTCACTAGCCCACATGCAACACAAATATATATACATCGACTGGCACTAGCCTCAAAGAAAACGGGTATATGTATGCAGCACAGGTATACATATATATATATCGACTTTCACAATCCTCAACAATAGTTCTACAATAACACGGTGAGACACACCCAAGACAAAGATTTCTCAGACTTTCACCGAAGGGGCATAGCCCCATCTACAACACTTTCTCAGGCTTCCACCAAAGGACCACAGTCCCATCTACAACACCGTTGACCAGAGCCAACGTTTATCCAACCATCTTCTCGAGCTTTCACCGAAGGACGACAGTCTCATTTAATACATTCTCGGCCTTTCACCGAAGGACGGTAGTCCCATCTAATACGTTATCGGCCAGAGCCAACGTTTATCCAACCATCTTCTTGATCTTTCACCAACGGACGACAGTCCCATCTAATACACTGTTAACTGGAGTTAACCCACGCAACACATGCCACCCACACGACATAACACATGCATAAAAAAATTAGAGTTTTGATGCATAAACCACATACAACACAACGTTTCACATAACGGCATCACTCGCCACATAACCCAACACAACATCACGTGCCACACACCCAGGTACAATATCCACTCACTTGGACTACCCGTCCTCTCACCCGGACAACCAACAACGCAGAAAACCAAAACCTAACCTGAAGGCCAACACCAACCTCCCACAACACGATTTTACAAACGTTTTCACAAACCCCAGCTTTTTTCAAAACCCCATTTTTAGAAAAAGAACTACGGACCCAACACGTCCTGCACTCAACCATGCATAAACGCCACGATTAACACACTCACGTTACCCCAAAGATGACAACCAAAGAAACAAACCACCATGGCCCCACCACAAACAACCACAACAAGAAATGACCCACACCCCTCTTCATGAATCCAGTCGACAGAACCCCATAATTCAATTGACCGAAAAGCCACTAGAGGAGAACCAGTCGATTGAACCCCATAATTCAATCGATCGAAAATCCACAACAGGACTAAAAGATACCCCCAAGGCCCCAACACAACCAAAAGAAACCCCTAAGGCCCCAACATGACCAAAAGAAACCCCTAAGGCTCCAATATGACCAAAAGAAACCCCCAAGACCCCAACACGACTAAAAGAAAAGGGGTTAACACAAATAGCAAAAGTGTCAACACAAATAGAAAAAGTGTCGACACAAACAGCAAAAGTGTCGATACAAATAAAAAAAGTGTCGACATAAAACAGCAGTAGTGTAGTCAACACAAGCAGAAAGAAAAAGTGTTACACTAACAGCAGAAGTGTCGACACAAACAGGAAAAAGTGTCAACACAAAACAGCTGTAGCGTACACAACACAATCAAAAGGAAAATGGGTCGACACCAGCAGCAGAAGTGTCGACACAAACAGAAAAAGTATTGACACAAACAAAAAAAGTGTCCACACAAAAGCAACAAATTCACATTTTCAAACCAAATGGCTGAACGGCGACAGAAAGCAAACCCTAGCGACGGAAAAAGCTTCTCAGCCCCAAATTAAACCAGCCAAACACCCCTTCTTCAACCCACGGACTTACACAAGCCCAAAATTACCACAAAACTTCGAGAGAAACACTCGAAACCTGATTTCATCCAACCGAAATCAATAAAAAAATGGTTTTATACAAAACCTGATTTATCGAAACATAAATTGATTTTTCATGCATTTTTTAATGGTAAAAACACATACAATTACACGTAGCACCCTTATAAGATATGAGAGTCTAGGATCCTATCTCGTTGAGACAAAAACTTGAAGTCTCGAACCACGTGAAAAAAATAAATTTTCGTCCGGATGAGCCCGTAGCCCTCGGTGCTAATAGTAAAATTCTGTTGTTCGATTGTCAAAAGTCAAGCCCGAGCCCCGAGGCCCCGAGAAGTTAGAGAGAAGGCAGAGCGTTTGGTTTGAAAAAAGAAAATTTAGCCTCTAAGTTTTCAAAAATATCTCCACAAAATATCTAAGGCTAAATTTTTATAGACCACGAAAATATCTTTTTTTATTTTTGAAATTCGCACCAAAACACTCAACGGCCCCAGTAACCAACCTCATATGCATATCTAAGCCCGATCATGTACAAAATTCATATAAACATGCAATAACGAAAACAATAAACAACGAGCCAAAAAATGCCGAAAAAGAAAATGGGTCAGGGTCTCACAACTCTACTCCTCTTAAAGGAATTTCGTCCCCGAAATTCAGCACAAGGTCAAAAGAAAAAACCCCGTCGATTACCATCAACACAGGCATGAGAGGTGGTCAGCCAAACCATTCCTAGTATATAATCAAATAAGGTCATGCTTTCTAAACAACGGCTAACTACCTCCAAGACACCGGATCTACAACTCGTCCCAACCTCATAAGCTCACCAACCGGCATCTCAGCACCCAACACTCAACCCACAGAGTCCATCACCAACTACTAAATAGATGAAATAAAGCAACACAAAGCTCCCGTGACAATAAGAACACTGACCCAAAGTTTACATACTCAAAAAGTACTTGTGCTCATATAGCAGCATCATCAGGCACAACTAGTGCCCTGGAAGAACTGGGATCTGTGAGGACATACGCTCGGCCATGCGTCATCCTACTATGCCCTCCATAGCCTGGGATTGTAAGCTACCGTACCCACTGCACTGAAGTACCCCTACCTGCAACCTGAGAAGTCTGAACTGCGGGATGCTACTAATAACTTCGTCAGTCATGCACCGGCGGGACGACTGGTGCACCTACCGTGCTCGGTACACTACCTTCCTGAGGAAAGTTCTTGCGAATATGTCCAGGCTAACCACACTCATAACATAACAGCTCTCGCCCCTGCCACTGAACCGATACCGAACCCTGGCACTCTTCCGCTGAGGGCAATCCATCACATGATGCCCAGGCTGCCTGCACTAGAAGCAACGGAACTCGTACTGCTCTGGCCTCCCAGATGAAGCCATTGATGGTACTGGTGCAGAAAATTGCTATGGTGACCTAGATGGGTGAGAACTAGGGCCAGAGGACTTTTACCTCTTGTTGGCGCGTCCACCTGTCTGTGCCTCTGTTCCATTCTGCGGTGCCCTGACCTCCCTGAAACCCTAAGTCTCAGTCAAAGTGTTCTCAATTCTCGTTGTTGCCTCCACCAGCATCGTAAAAACATGCAGCCCCATCCTTGCCACGCGCTCCTTGATCGCTGGCCTCAAGCCCAGCTCAAACCTCCTCGACTGTTGCTCGTCTGTGCCCAACAACTCTGGTGGAAATTGGGATAGACTGGTGAACCTGGCCTCATACTAAACAATGCTCATCATCCCCTGAGTGAGAGAATATAACTCCTCCCGGTACAAGTCCTGCGAAGAAGCTGGAAAGTACTTCTCCAGAAAAACCCCTGTAAAAGCTGCCCATGTGCCCTCCATAGTATTCCAGGAGTATTTCCACCATTTGTGAGCATCCCCTCTCAATTGGAAAGTAGCAAAAGGAACCCGCAAATCGTCCTCCACAATCTACAACGTATCAAGGATCCGGATCACCAGCTCCAGCCACTCTATAGCCACTGTAGGATTAGGATCCCCAACAAAGGTAGGAGGATCCATACGTCGAAACTCTCGCATCGCCACCTTTGCCCTCAACTCGGGCTCTCTTCCTTTCCCTCAACTCGGGCTCTGTCCCTTTCCCCTAGATGTCTCAACCAGCTGACCAATAGAGCCAACCAGCGCACGCAGCAACCCTACCGCGTCAGCAGGTCCTTGGGGAGCATTTGCATCCCCAACATCAAGGATAGGCACATCCCCTTGGCCAATTCCACGGCCACGGCCTCGACCACAGCCTCGCCCTCTCCGTGTAGACATCACGTCTATAGAAAAAGAAAGACATGACATAAGACGTAGCATATCGCATGAACATAAACACTAACCACGTAAGCATGCTAACACATAGCCACATAGGTTCATGCTAAACAAACCCCACATACCGAGGAAAACTGACAAGAGTGACACGTCAACTTGGATAACTTGCTTAGATTCCTTAACAGAAAACACATTGGCCAAACGCATTTTTAACTCGGCTTCTAAGCTTGTTAACCCAAACACCCGAAGACAAGACTGATCAATCCTAAGATTCCCCAATGCTCACATACACAACATTCACATACTATCATGCTCGTGCTATCAAAACATCTAAACACAGGCAGTCAAGCATACGCAATCAATCTCACTTGGTGATGCACCCTCTTTTCATGGCTCTTAGGTATTCGAACGCAGAGCTCTGATACTATTTTTGTCACGCCCTAAACTCTAGATCACGTGAAACGCCTAGAAATAACTATACATAACACCTAACCCGATGCTACACTCTTAAATAAAAGCATACATGCATTTTATATAGTCACCTAAAGGCTTATAAACACGGTTCCAACACCAAAAACATGTAAACATACATGGTCTAAAAGAAACAAAAAGAAGATTATAAATCTTCCACCTCACCGGCACCTCTGAAATCAACCTGCGTGATCGATACCTGAAAAATATTTCAAATCTCACACAGTGAGCCAGAGCTCAGTAGAAACTAAACAAAACATAAAATAGAAGCTAAACATGCTAGCAGATGTAATATGTATGTTACAACTCTCCCGAGCCTCAAAACAAGTTTGAAAATAGTTTTATATCACGACTCATAAGAGCCTAAAAAGCAATTTGAAAACGGTT